>OMLM01000999.1:22226-47383 GCA_900302695.1 Helostoma temminkii | reverse complement strand
GTGAAGCACTCTTCGAAAAGACGAGGCCATGGTAGATCTTTTTCAGCACTTATAAAAATGTTTTGTAGAATTAGACACAACTACAAATAGAGCTCGGTGCGTCAGACATATATAATTGAGGACATATTGGTAAATATGCATCTGTAAAACGTTACACTTCTTTAAGTTCCTCTTATATGTTGATACTGGCTTTAAAAATCCCGAGTCGGTCAGACTATTGTTTGTATTATTACTACTAATTGAATTTAGATGAAAATAAAAACATGAGGCTATGTAGCGCTGCTGTCTGTGTGCTAATCTGGTCTGAGAACATTCTTCTGCAGCTAGTGCGAGGTCAGATCAGCTGCCCCCTCAGATCAGGGGCATTCTGGGTAATCTGAGACAGCAGTATGTGGGTTAGGCCTAACTTCAAAAGAAAAGAGACTGGAAATCTAATTTTTATATAAATCTACACTGATAAAGGAAATAATGTATTCTAATGAGTAAAACAGATCCTAATCATCATATGAGGAACCAGCTGCATACACACTTCTTAACTGTGAATCTTATAAATCAATAACAAAGACACTACAGCACTTTACTATGTCAGGAGGAGCTGGCAGCTACTTCACAGCCAGTGTCCTGTGAACAGCCTGGCTGCAGCAGCTGCCATCAGAGCCAAGTGCGACTGCTTCATTTGGGGTAAAGGTCGGCACTGAGGGAATGCAGAGTGAGGGGAAGCGAAGCAGCATTAAAGAGCATGTGGAGGCGTTTTAAATAACTGATAAACTAATGTTCAATCAGTGTGAAACTGACTGTTTCAAATGCGAACAGGAAAATGTTCATCTGCAGTTCATGTGAAAGGAGGCTTTGTCCTCTGCAGCTAGTGGGAAATGACAAACTAGGAAGGCTGAGCCATCACTTTTCATGCGAAGCACATTAATTGAAGCATGTTTGTATCACATTAATGAACGACAATACGTCTAGTTGTTTTTTTGTTTTTTTACGCCGAGAATTCAAATCAGTAATGGAATAAAATACGTAAAATGACGATACGAGCAAAACAACAAAGCGTGGTGCCTGTTCAACTGCAAACTGGCAAGTAAACACATGAAACACGTACAGGAAAATAACTGTTTAAGTGACAGAAAAAAGAAAATAAAAGTGAACAGACTGCACTCAGATAAGGAGAAACATTACTCGGTCGTTGTTGCATCACACACTCGGCTAGCCAGCTAACTAGCTGTCACACAAACCACTCATTATTAGTCATAACTTTATACCACTCGGACTTATGTTGAATTAAATAACATTATTCTTGCGCATTTGACTCGACCGAGAAGTGAAACTCGGATCAAAGTGAAACGCACCGTTGTTAATGCATTTACGCTTTTAAGCAGTTTCACAGCAGCAGCAAATGTCAGAGAAACCTACCACAACCAGTCTGCAGCAGACCACCACCACTACCGCCACAGTCCAGCTCCTACACCTCCTCACAGGGAAACAAGCGTGCAGGGGGGAGGTGGGGAGGAGGGGGGAGTCTCTAGCTCCTCCCATAACCCAGGAATCCCTCCGAAGATCGTCTATGTGCAAGAGGTTCCAAAGCCGTTTCAAAGAAATCGGTGCGAAACTACAGCTGCGTTCAGGTAACATTGGATAAATGTGAAGATGATAACAGTTGTAAAAGGTTTGATTCTGCAGTGAATTGTCAATATGCCAATACGTGCATTAAACGTGGACCTAATTATTACCTTACCAATATTAACCATATTGTCAGGTATTTTTAGCTTGTACTGTGCCAGTTTAGTCTTTAGTCATTAATTAATGCTCTTGGGTTAGATTGCTCTTCTGATATTCAACTGTACTTAAGCTGTTGTAACAATGCAATTTCCCCATTGTGGGACTAATAGAGGTTTTCTTATTCTTATTCTTATGAGCAGTGTGCTAGAGCTGACATGATCTCTTTTGTCTTTTCAGACACTTTTATGTTATTTACACAGGGGAGATATTAGCTCCTGATCATTCATGACACTTGTTGTATGAGTGGAAAACATAGCTCAGATGCGGATATTGAGCTGAAGTTAAATTTACACTAGATAATTGATCGCTGCTTTATTAAAACCAACATTGAAAGTATGTGTTTTTGGACAATGCATGTTTTTGCTTGCTTGTTTGTTTGCTCTTGATTTATTTATTTATGTATTTATATTATTTTTTACACAACCAACTCTGAACTCATAGTTACCTTGAGTTGCCTGATTAAGAGAACAGGAATCATGAGCAGCATGGATTTATGTTAGAAATGTCAGCTTTTTTTTTTTTATTGACAAATAATTTTGAGTGTGTTTCTATAATCACAGTCAGAATGATGTTTGTTGCCAGGTAGACTTTCACATTCAAGGAATTTGTCTTGGTGAGTTGGTGCAAGTTGTTACAATATTAAATGCACAAAACACAAGATCCATGTAAGTCATAAACAGAAAGTAATCAAAACAATACACTGAATTAACACACAAAACCTGAAAAACGAAGCTGCGCCAACGCGACTAGGTGGCCATCTGTGGCGCCATCTTCCCACTTTATGATTCATGACAACATCCAAGTTGTAAATCTCAAAACTGCAACAACACTTTCAGTAAACTTAATAGCTCGAATGTTGGACGAAACCTATTTTGGCTTGTGGCCATTGTCAGGGTCATCATCAGAGCTGTAGGAATAGTAAACCCGGATTTCACTGAAATGTCTAATTGATCAGAGTTGACACCTGTCATGCTACTCAAAAGGCAAACAAATGTTGTTGTTGTCTGCAGTCATATAACAATTAGTCAATTAATCTGTCAATCAACAGAAAAAAATGAGCAACTATATATTACGTTTTATCTAAAAATCTCCCAAACTGTGATAGTTCCAGATACTCTGATGTAAGAATGTAAGAAAAGAAAAGACTCTATAAAAATTGTAATAGACATTTGTTTTTGATATTTTATAGTTCAGTCAATTAATCTATTACATGAGATTGTCTATAGATGAATTAACAACACAAAGAGCCACTAGTTGGTAATAAATGATGCTGTTGGAGCTTTAAAAAATCCCTGCTGTTCGTCACTACTATATTCATTTCATAAACACAACAAAAGCAGTGAGTTTAAAGTACATTTCTCTGTTTTCCCCATTCTGCTGACATTACACGAATGCAGCACAATAATGCCAGAGCAAAGTAGAAACTTGGGTTTGAGTGGTCCATCGTTTCAATAAACGATCTTTGCTCTTCCTCCTGTCTGCGCAGTTCTCGCGGGAACTGCAGCAACGCGCCAAACTAAGAAAACAGAAGCTGTTACTGACAGTGACAGAGAAAGGCAGAAGACACTCATTTGAAGTAACTTCTACATAATTTCTAAATGCGGCTTTATTCTCAGATTTATAACATCTGAACGGGCGCTTAAGTTATTTCGCGGTGTCGTTGGGAGCCACGGTAGAAGATGGTCCTGCAGAACAGTGGAAGGTACAAAGCGGACCGAGGTGGAGGAGATCAGGACAACCAGTGAGTAGCTAAAGTTCACCAGCTGCCGTTCAGCTCCGAGTATAGAAACTGCACTTCACTAAGCGGCACTTGTGAAGCAGTGCTGCAGGTAGATTATGTAAGTAAATGTTTTTTTAATGTGCGTTTGAACCAGGGATGATGGATCCTCGATGTCAGCCCTCAAGCGGCTGGAGCGCAGCCAGTTCACGGACGAGATGGACTCCCGCTTCGGCTTCGACAGGATGAAGGAGCCGGGAGAGAAGACAGGCTGGTTGATCAACATGCACCCTGTGAGTACACACATAGTGATGTCCCGGTGGATTTCTGCAGCAGAAGAAGTGAAACTAAGGATGACATGTGTTTACTCCATTTCTAGGCAGAAATCCTGGATGAAGACAAGAGGATGATCAGTGCTGTGGACTATTATTTCATCCAGGAGGATGGAAGCAGGTTTAAGGTGTGTTGGCACCAAAAATATCCAGTGATGTGAGACACGAAACAGCAGATTTACACTGTTTATCACACTAAACTTCGCTCTAACATATCCCTCCTGATGTTTCTTCTGTCTGCAGGTGGCTCTACCATTTAAGCCATATTTTTACATTGCCACCAAAAAGGTAAGTTAATGTCTGTGCTCTGCTCTTCTGCCATTTTAAATGTACCCAAACACCCCTTCTTTAAAGAAAGCTTTGTTTCCAGAACTGTGAAAGAGAAGTCATCTCATACTTGTCTAGGAAGTTTCAAGGAAAAGTGGCAAAGCTTGAAATTATCCCAAAAGAGGACCTAGATTTGGTAAGAGTGTCCTTTTACTCGTTCAAGTGTTTCATATCAACAAAATACACATCATGGTACTGTTTGAAGTAGAGATGGACATTTTCTCAGGCACAAATGAGCAAATATTAGCAGTTTATAAGCCTCCCAGAGAAGATTTGCTCCACTTCTGCATCATTAATAATAAAGAAGTTTCATAGACAACAATTCGCTGAGAACTATAACAAGCAAACCCTGTTCTCCTCAGCCAAACCATCTAGTCGGGCTGAAGAGAAGCTACATCAAGCTGTCGTTCAACACTGTAGACGACCTCGTCAAAGTCAAGCGTGAGATCTCCCCTGCAGTGCGCAAGAACAGAGAGAGGGAGCAGTCCAATGACGCCTACACCGCAATGTTATCAAGGTACCACTAAACCATCAATCCTTTTAGTTTCTAATACGGTTTACCTGTTGTTTCTAGTTTTATATTAAACTGTGGACACCTTCGGTGGTTTTCCAGTGCCTTGTCTGGTGGCAACGTGGCCTCAGCAGATGAAGACGGGATGTCAAAGAGTATTTCAGACCAGTTAGACAACATAGTGGACATGAGAGAATATGATGTGCCCTATCATGTTAGGGTGTCCATTGACCTCAAGATCCATGTGGTAAAGATAGATTTTTGTTGTTTCAGTGTTTTAGAAACCTTTTAACGTTCAACTACTTGGAGTACTAATCTCTACTGTTTTTACTTTTTAGGCTCACTGGTACAACATTCGTTACAGAGGCAGTGCCTACCCACCAGAGATTGTTCGGAGAGATGATCTTGTGGAGCGGCCGGTATGAGCTTTTTGTTGTTGATGTGGCAGCATAACATCTTAGCTGAGCCATGAATTCTATATTTTTACAAAGTTATAGTTTTTCTCTAATGTTTTAGAGATGTACATAGAAAGGCCAAAACATTAGAGACACCTCTTAACATAACGTACTCCAGTACAAGTCCACCATCCACCATGACCTTAATAATCTACATGTAGTAGAATTATCACATTTCTGACAGATTCGCTTTAAAATTGAAAAAAAATATAACTTTTTAAATATAGAATTTATGGCAGAGCTGTTGTATTGGATTGTCTTAGACTGTCAGGTGGTCATAATGTTATACTTCATACCTCATAGTCAGTGACTTTGCATAAAACATTATTTCACATTCTTTCAGGATCCAGTTGTTTTGGCTTTTGACATTGAAACAACCAAACTCCCACTAAAATTCCCAGATGCAGAGACAGATCAGATTATGATGATCTCCTACATGATAGATGGACAGGTGAGAGTTTATTTATTTTACATGGTTACATTTAGTCATTTCTGCTACTGTTATGTGTTGACTTTAAATATTGTTTTCTTTTAAGGGATTTCTTATCACAAACAGAGAGATTGTCTCTGAGAACATTGAGGATTTTGAGTTCACTCCCAAACCTGAATATGAAGGACCCTTTACTGTTTTCAATGAGGATAATGAGGTACGCAGCTGCATGGCAGTAAATATAATGAAGTGCAAATGAATATGAAAGCATGTTTATGTAAAGGCAGTGTGGCTTTGTCAGTGTAATACCATGGGGTGTCATGACTTTGGTTGCAGGCGGCTCTTATCCAGAGGTGGTTTGATCACATTCAAGAAACAAAGCCAAACATCTTTGTAACTTACAATGGAGACTTCTTTGACTGGTCAGTTCTTGTTTTTTGTTTTTTATGTCAAATCTGATTTATTGTTCATATACTGTGATGTTTATGTTTTTATCTCTCTCTCACTTTGTGTCCACTCTCTCAAGGCCTTTTGTTGAGACTCGGGCTGCTCTCCATGGGCTGAGCATGCACAGGGAGATTGGTTTTCAGAAGGACAGTCAGGGAGAGTACAAGTCCAGTCAAGCCATCCACATGGACTGTCTAAGGTTTGCACACTGATACTGTTACATTATGTCAATGGCGTTTATGTAACATTTATTTAGATTAATTACTTTCCAACATCATCTCTCCAACCTGGTCCTCCTCTGTGTCAGGTGGGTAAAAAGAGACAGCTACCTGCCGGTGGGAAGCCATAACCTGAAGGCCGCAGCAAAGGCCAAATTGGGCTATGACCCAGTAGAACTGGACCCCGAGGAGATGTGCCGAATGGCAACTGAGGAACCACAGGTACTGGACTGGGTTTCAGCTTATACAACTCAGAAACTGAAGAATTGAGTTTTGTATTTTTTTACTGACTTTTTCTATTTTCCTTCTGTCAGACTTTAGCAACATACTCTGTGTCAGATGCTGTGGCCACATATTACCTCTACATGAAATATGTTCATCCCTTCATCTTCGCTCTGTGTACCATCATCCCCATGGAGCCTGATGAGGTGTGTGTGTAAAAGAAGACTAATCCAGAAACCAGAATGTGCATATTAATAATTAGTCATTTCTCTTTGTTGCCAGGTTCTGCGTAAAGGTTCTGGGACTCTGTGTGAAGCCTTGCTAATGGTGCAGGCCTTCCACGCCAACATTGTCTTCCCCAACAAGCAGGAGCAGGTCTTCAACAAACTGACAGATGATGGCCATGTGATGGACTCTGAAACTTACGTAGGTGGCCATGTGGAGGCGTTGGAGTCTGGAGTGTTTCGCAGTGACATCCCCTGCCGTTTCAAAATGGTACAGTCAGTCTTGGTTCTTCTTCCATCCATATTTTCATACTTCCGTTATGTTTTGAACGTGTTGCTTCGTTTATTGACAGAATCCTGCTGCATTTGACTTCCTGCTGCAAAGAGTTGAGAGAACAATGCGTCACGCCATTGAGGAAGAAGAGAATATTCCTTTGGAGCAAGTTACAAACTTTAATGAGGTATCATGGTTTTCTTCTTTATTAATTTGTATGTATGTCTCTATTTTGTACTTGTATTAAAAATTCTTTGTACTTTCAGCTTTAAGTGGTAAAATATCTGGTCTTTTGTCAGGTTTGTGATGAGATCAAAAAGAAGTTGACCTCCCTGAAGGAGGTTCCAAACAGAATTGAATGCCCCCTCATCTACCATCTGGATGTTGGGGCGATGTACCCCAATATCATTCTCACAAACCGCCTTCAGGTAAAAAGGAAATAAAAATGCATGGAAATATATGGAAGATATAGAAAAGCATGAAGAGCATTACTTTATTTTCTTCTTTTCCAGCCATCTGCTATGGTTGATGAGGCCACCTGTGCCGCCTGTGACTTCAACAAACCTGGTGCTGCCTGTCAGAGGAGGATGACCTGGCAGTGGAGAGGAGAAATCAGTAAGTTAATGTCATAAAATATTAACAATAACTATTAGCAATATGCAGAATCCAAGCTTTAACTGCTGATAAAGTTGCTTCTGTATTAACATCAGTTCAGTGTGTTTTCCTCTGAGCTTCTATAAATGTGAACAAATTTCAAAAAGCATATTTTACTGTAGCTGTAGCAGTGCAACTTAAGTTACCTTAAGACAACAGAACCTCATTATTCAGAACTATACAAGCATTACAAGATGTAGCAAAGTGAGTTGTTGCCTCTGCAGTGCCTGCCAGCCGCAGCGAGTTTCACCGCATCCAGCAGCAACTTGAGTCTGAAAAGTTCCCGCCGTTTTTCCCCAATGGTCCACCACGAGCCTTCCACACACTTAACAGAGAGGAGCAGGCCAAACATGAGAAGAAACGTTTGGCAGGTACTTTATTTCTTCCCAACTTTACTTTTTCATTGTGGTTAGCCTGTGTAACCTGTGTAAATTCTTTGTCTCAGACTATTGTAAGAAGGCCTATAAGAAGACACATGTCACCAGGCTGGAGGAGCGAGTCACTACCATCTGTCAGAGAGAAAACTCCTTCTATGTTGATACTGTGAGAGCTTTCAGAGATCGCCGTTATGAATTTAAAGGACTGCACAAGGTATGTTTTAGTATTGAAGATGATGATGTATGAGAATAATGATTATTCCTACTCAATTTGCAATTACAAATATTTCCTATAACCTCAAAATGTGATCCTTTTTTTTTTTTAATTCAACCATTAAACACAATTTCCCAAATGCACATTTCATCACTTAAAATAGTCCCATTAATATCTTTTTCTTCAATGTACTTACTTTTCATGCTTCTTTGCTGAAGGTGTGGAAGAAGAAACTGTCATCAGCTCAGGAAAGCGGAGATGCTGCAGAGGTGAAGCGCTGCAAAAACATGGAAATCCTGTATGAGTCTCTTCAGCTGGCTCACAAGTGTATTCTTAACTCTTTCTACGGCTATGTCATGAGGAAAGGGTAAGAGTCAGTGTCTGCATTTTACAAAATATCCTCTTAAGCCAGTACAGCAAGTGAAATCACTGAGAGTTGAGTCATAAGCAGCACTGTGCCAAAGATGTTGTCTGTGTGCCATCAGGGCGCGCTGGTACTCTATGGAAATGGCTGGAATCGTCTGCTACACTGGAGCCAACATCATCACTCAGGCGAGAGAGCTCATTGAACAAATAGGGTGAGTGTCATATTGATAACGTGATACCTAATTACAGAAATTACTTGGGCAGGGCAAAGGCAGTCAGAGTGCAGAGTGGGCTCAAAACAGACTGGAAGAAATCCAATCCCTGATTTCATCATCACCCATCCAGCTCCTGCAGCTTTTTTTAACTCATAGTTTAGTACATATCATATAGTACAGGTTACATATCAGTTCAGTGAGCTGTAAAAGCACAGCAACCAGTTTCACTTTCACACTCATTTAGTCTGAGAACTGATGGGCAATCCAATGCTTAATGCCCTGAAGGGTTTTTTAGCAAACACTATCTTACGTTTATCTCAAGCACTCATGAAAACATCATTACTAACACATTTCTTTACATGTCTTTACACACAGTACATTTACAGATTTAGAAATGATTAAATCTGTGGAGGATATGGGTGAAGTTGTTGGAGCTGCGTATATACAGTATCACCATCATGCAGATCCTAATGTCCAGATGTACATGTGTGCTGATGACACAGTTCTTTATGTATAAAGCATAGTTATAAGAAATGTAATTACAACACTTTGCCTGCCAAATAAAGTAATAAACAAACATTACACATTTAACTTCTCTACTATGCAGGAGGCCTCTTGAGTTGGACACCGATGGCATCTGGTGCGTCCTTCCCAACACCTTCCCTGAGAACTTTGTTGTGAAGACCAGCAATGAGAAGAAGCCCAAGGTTACCATCTCTTACCCTGGAGCCATGCTAAACATTATGGTAAAGGAGGGATTTACCAATGATCAGTACCATGAGCTGGACGACCCTGCGTCGCTCACTTACAACATCAGATCAGAGAACAGCATCTTCTTCGAGGTGGATGGACCGTACCTGGCAATGATCCTGCCTGCCTCTAAGGAGGAAGGGAAGAAGCTAAAGAAGAGGTGTGGCAAGAGTGGAATTAAAATTTATTTAGAATACGTGTAAATTTAACATATGTGCATTTTGTGTGGCCAGAATGATTTGTTGTCAACGTTAGCAGAGGAGTTGCCTGAACAGATATATTAGAAGTAATTGAATTGTTCTTTCTTCATTTTAGATACGCTGTGTTTAATGAGGACGGCTCTCTGGCTGAGCTGAAGGGTTTTGAAGTGAAGAGAAGAGGAGAGCTCCAGTTGATTAAGATTTTTCAGTCATCAGTTTTTGAAGCTTTCCTCAAAGGTACCACTCTGGAAGAGGTCTACGCCTCTGTGGCCAAAGTGGCTGACTACTGGCTGGATGTTCTGTACAGTAAGGTAAAGACCTCTGTGTTCAGATGGTTTACACATCACTCTAGTACTACTGAATATTTACAATGTGCTTTTGTGTTTTTTGACTCTGTTAAAATACAGTGTAATTTTCTGACAAAGCTCATTCAAGATGTCACTGCTTTTCCAGGCTGCCAACATGCCAGATGCGGAGCTGTTTGACCTAATTTCTGAGAATCGTTCAATGTCCAGAAAGCTTGAGGATTACGGAGAGCAGAAGTCCACTTCCATCAGCACAGCTAAGAGACTAGCAGAGTTCCTGGGAGATCAGATGGTGAAAGATGCTGGTCTGAGTTGTCGCTATGTCATCTCCCGAAAACCAGAAGGTTCCCCTGTCACAGAGAGGTTGGAGAACAGTTTTCAGATACTAGAAACAATAAAACGACAAAAACACAGCCAAATAGGACAAAACTAACTTACAAATTCCCTCATGATAGATTTTCTGGTGGTCACTAAAAACTGGACCAACTTAAATCATATCACACTGAAATTGCTTTGTAAAATATCAACCTTAGAGAGTAACACTTTGTAATATTCCCACAAGTAAAAGCCTTTACTATGAGACTGACTGATTTGTCGTTCTCTCCATTAGGGCCATTCCTCTTGCCATCTTCCAAGCAGAGCCCAGTGTGAAAAAACATTTCCTTCGTAAGTGGTTGAAGATGCCCAGCCTGCATGATTTGGATATCCGCTCTGTGAGTATTTACTAAAACAATAACAACTTTTAAGTCCCATGTGGATGTGGTTTGTCTCCTTCTGAAATTACATTTGGGTGTTGTCTAGATTCTTGATTGGAGTTATTACATAGAGAGATTGGGTAGTGCCGTCCAGAAAATCATCACCATTCCTGCAGCACTGCAACAGGTAAAACAAAACACACACTTCAGTTGTCTCTGTGTATCCAAAATTGTTGTGCATGTTGATTTTAATCGTTTCTTTTCATCATAAGGTGAAGAATCCAGTACCAAGAGTTAGGCATCCAGACTGGCTTCACAAGAAACTCCTGGAGAAAAATGATATTTACAAGCAAAAGAAAATCAGTGAGCTGTTCACTAGTGAGGGCAAAAGACAGGTAGGTTCACCTCACAGCAGAATGTCAAATTATCATCGACACCCTGATGCCCCTTTTTGAGCCTTCTCTCCCCTAAATGTTCTGCTCTCTCTCAGGTTGCTCATCAGCCTCTGGAACCATCGCAACCTGCAGACATGGAGGACTTTGGGATGCCAGCCAGACCTCTGCAGCCAGCCATCCTCATCAGCACCAAGCGGAAGCGTGCTTCCCAGGGAGAGGACAGCCAGGTGGAATCTCAGGATCTTGAGCTCACCCAGTCCTGGAGAGAGATCCTGGGACCACCTCCACCTATGGGAAAAACACGGGTAGGAAAACAGCAACAACCACAAAATCTCGTCCTGTTGTGTCACTGTATGAATTTTTTTCATTTATATTCTGTTTTCTTTAAATGATCCACACTGAGACAGTTTCAGAGTCTTTCCTAAATTGTCTTCGCATTAAGTTTTTATTGGCTCTTATTTATTAACTGTATGTATACAGGAGGAGCGTCTAGTGTGGCTGCGCTACCATAAGAAAAAGTGGGAGCTGCAGCTGAGGCAAAGGAAAGAGAGGAAGAAGAGGAGAAGGCTGCTGGATGGTGAAGCTCAGCCTGTAGGTGGAGGAGTGATCAGAGATGGTCCCATCACCGGCCTGGGAAGTTTCCTTCGCAGAACAGCACGCAGCATTCTTGACATGCCATGGCAAATTGTGCAGGTGCATAAAAGTCACCTCATCATAATCATCATCATCATCCTCAAGCCAGTTAACAGTTAACTGTTCTTCTAATGTTGTCTCTTACATTGTGCCATTTCCCACCTCTCAGATTGCAGAGACGAGTCACCCTGGTCTGTACAAGTTGTGGGCTGTGATTGGAAATGACCTCCACTGCATGAAGCTCAACATCCCACGCGTCTTCTATGTCAATCAGAAAGTACCAAAACAGGAGGAGGGAGCCACATACAAAAAGGTATATGATGAAAGGAACTGGTAGGATTAGGATTGGTTTGTAGTTACTACTATAGCTATAAGAAGCGAAGCAAGTAACTTTTGTTTGGCTTCAGGTGAACCGCATGCTGCCCCGCTCCAATGTGGTGTACTACCTCTATGAGTACAGCGTACCAGAGGACATGTATCAGGAGCACATCAATGAGATCAATGCTGACCTCTCTGCACCAGACATCGAAGGGGTTTATGAAACACAGGTAGCAAACAGACACTGCCTGTATCTTCACAGCCTATTACAATGATAATATAAATATTTTATAGATGTGTGATCTCTACGTCTTTCTTTTTTGAGGTCCCCTTACTGTTTCGAGCCCTGGTGCAGCTTGGATGTGTGTGCATGGTCAATAAACATGTGGTCAGGGATCTGGCTGGCAGGGAGGCTGATACTTTTGATCTGGAGCATCTGGAGATGAGGTCTCTTGCTCAGTTCAGTTACCTGGAACCTGGTAAGATGTGACTCACACAGTTGTGATGTCAAAGTGATCCTTATTTTATATTTTTAGCCAGAAGTATGCAAGGCACTGTAATTGTTTACACCACAAGTTGGGACACCACAAGTTTTGGAGTTTATTAAATAAAACATGATGATTGGAGGTTTTGACTCATACATATATATCTAGATAGATAGATAGATATAGAGAGAACAGTGCGTTTTGTTATGAAGGTATGTAATAAGTCTCTTACTGTGTTATGTTTGCTTTCTTCTCAGGGAGTGTTCGCCACATGTATTTGTATCATCACAACCAGGGTCACAAGGCTCTGTTTGGCCTGTTCATTCCCTCTCAGCGCAAAGCCAGCGTCTTTGTCCTGGACACGGTAAGAACAATGCATCTCTTTATTTATGCCACTGCCCTTGTGTCTTGTGTCTTTTTAGTTTTTCCCCTCAACACTGACATCCAAAGGCTTATCTCACACGTTTATTAATTTCTCATTTTAGGTTCGAAGCAACCAGATGCCCAACCTGAGCAACCTCTACACCGCTGAACGCACTGCTCTCCTGGAGAAGACAACCGAGGAGCTCCTGCCTCCAGAGAAACACAACTTTGAGGTCCGAGCTGAGAACGACGTGAAGGCTATCTACCGTGCACTGCAGCGCATACTGCTTAACTACAAGGTAAAGTACACTGTACCAGTTAAAAACCTTGCTGTCTTGTAATTCCTAACATACATTACTGATTATGTTCTTATGGCTAAACTGGCTAATGTTTGCTTTGTTTGATGTCGTTTACAGGAGGAGCGCCGTGGGCCCACCCTCATCGCTGTGCAGTCAAACTGGGAGCTGCGGCAGTTGGCTGCTGGGATGCCAGTGCTTGAGGAGTTCCCAGTTGTTCCAGTACATGTGGTTGATGAGATCAGCTATAACGTGCTGGACTGGCAGCGTCATGGGGCCCGGCGCATGATACGTCACTACCTCAATCTGGACAGTTGCTTGTCACAGGCTTTCGACATGGCCAGGTAGGAACTACACATCTCAGTCACAATCTATTTATTTTATTACCTGTTGGAGTGTCAGGTTTGTCTAACATTGCGTATTTGTTGCTGCATTTCACCTTTCTTAGTCATTTTGTTGGGGCATTCAGATTCTGTTTCTTGTTTGATCCTTTAAAAACAGCATAATATCTCTCATTTCCAGGTATTATCACTTACCTGTTGGGAACTTGCCTCAGGATGTGTCTATCTTTGGCTCTGACTTGTTCCTGGCAAGACACCTAAAGAAACACAACCACCTGCTGTGGCTTTCCCCCACAGCCAGGCCCGACCTCGGAGGCAAAGAGGCAGATGACAGTCGCCTGGTCATGGAAAGTGATGACAGAGGCTCAATGGAGATCAATGCCCAAGGATGCTATTCCACAGGTACATAAACATCAGGAACACACTGGAAAAGAACAGACCATAATTAAGCTAACTATTTTTTCATGGAGTATGATGTTTTCTTCCAGTTTGTGTGGAGCTGGACTTGCAGAGTCTGGCAGTGAACACAATCCTCCAGTCACAGCATGTCAATGACATGGAGGGTGGAGCCAGTCTGGGTGTCAGCTTTGACGTGATCCAGCAGGCCTCACTGGAGGACATGATGTCAGGAAACCAGGGGGCAAGCGCCCTCGCCAGCTATGATGAGACTGCTCTCTGCTCCAACACCTTCAGGTGTTTAAACATATGTCATGTATAACCATTTAAATCTACATTTAATGGGGTGTGGCAGATGAGACGTTGTTGTTGTTGTTGTTGTTGTTGTTGTTTCTGTGTTATGTTTCTCTTGACCCACTGTTTGCTCTTGTATGAACAGGATCTTGAAGAGCATGGTGGTTGGATGGGTCAGAGAGATCACTCAGTACCACAATGTGTATGCAGACAACCAAGTGATGCACTTCTACCGCTGGCTGCGCTCCCCCAGCTCTCTGCTCTATGACCCTGCACTGCACCGCACACTGCTCAACATGATGAAGAAAGTCTTTCTCCAGTGAGTGCCATGTCACACTGTACTATCACACTAATAGTTAGAGCTCCTATTTATTTCTGATTATGTTTAGCATCTTCTCCAAAAGTTTTTGTTTGTTTTGTTTTTTGGTCCACGCATAGATTTTTACAGGTTTTTTTGCACTTTTTTTGCACTTCAGTTTGGCACCAGGCATTTTGGGGGCCATAAAGAAGAGTTGGTTGTGAATCACCAATGAACACTTTGTTTGTTTTGTTTTGTTTTTAACCATAATGTCAAGCTCTGTTTCATTCATCTGTTTCGTCACCCTGTTTCATGGGGTTAGGTTAACTTATTTCATGGGTCAAATATTATTCACATGGTTTGCTTTCATCTTTTTTCTTACCTTCACATATCCCCACCTTCTCTTAAGTGCATAACTTCTATAGCATCCCGTTCTTTTATTAACCATACTCTCATTCTTCTGCCAGGTTGGTTGCAGAGTTCAAACGCCTTGGCTCAACTGTGGTGTATGGAAACTTCAACAGAATCATCCTGTGTACTAAAAAACGAAGAACAGATGATGCAATTGGCTACGTCGAATACATCACCAATAGGTTAGACATTTTCTTGTGCTATGAATTATTGAATTGACAAGTGACAGATATTTATAAATTCCACCATTAAATAAAATGTTGGCAAATGCACAAATGTTTTTTAACAGACTGCAACAATTAAGACAATTAAAAAGTGCATGTTTGCACCTGTTTGCACACTAAGAGTCAGAAACCTATATAACACAGTCGCATGTAAAAGTAATTGCAAATGTGATTTGATCTTTACCAAAGTTACAGATATCATCAAACACAATATTTCTAAGCTGATAAACAGTTGTGTTCTCCCATGATTGAACACACACAATAAACATTTAAAATATAAACGGTTTAAATAAGAACCAATTTTGTCAGCAGTAATCTTAAGCAAAGGCTTCATGTAGCTGTGACCCCACTCTTCCTTACAGAACTGCTTCAGCTCATCTGTATTCTTTAGGACGTCTGGTGTGAACAGCTGTTTGATGTTTAGGGTCACTGCCCTGCTGCATCTCTCAGCTTCTTCTGAGATTCAGCTTGTGAAGAACCAGTCATAAACTTTACTCTAGGGTTATTTTTCACACCATTGTGCAATCTGCATTGTGCCTTTGGAGTGATGTTGCCAGAGCGCCCACTGCTATGCAAAGTAGCCACTGTATGAAATTGTCTCTATTTATAGACAGTTTGTCTAACTTTGGACTGATGAATATCTAAACTCTTTGAGATTACTTTGCAACCTTTTTCTTGCTGGGGAAGACTCACATCAGCTGATGCTGCAGTAAACATTTAGTGATATCAGACAGCCAGTGTTTGACTTACTTTTCCACCTTTAACCTTTATGCGTAATGGGTGTCTTTAGTAAAGACATGAAAAATTGTGAATGTTTGGGTTTTATCAGTTCAGAAATATAAACTTTGTTTACATTTGTGACTTTGGTGAAGATCAGATCACATTTCATGACCAATTTATACAGAAAACCAGGAAATTGCAAACAGTGCTTTTTTTTCTTGTGACTGTAATTGCCCATTAAGATGTTTTGATGATGATGATTTTTGCCAGATATAGCACTGTGGTCTCCATCATAAGTGGGTTTCCATTAAACTAATGGGAGGAACAAGTGAATAGTGAATTCAAAAAACTTGATAATGTGACATCTCTGAACTTATCTGAGTCAGACAAACAACAGCAACTATAACTTTGAATGTCAGTAATGAATATTGTTTTTATGCGTTTTCAACTCTGACAATTCATTTTACTTTTACTTTTCAAGCATACACTCCAGAGAAATCTTCCACTCTTTGTCCATCTCATTCTCCCGATGCTGGGAGTTCCTCCTGTGGATGGACCCAGCCAACAATGGTGGTGTAAAGGGCAAACTGCCCTCCAGCCTTTTGTATGGACAGGTACTTCAAACTTCTGTCTTACAGTTTATTTTATTTTGCTTTAATAAAATGTTTAAACTGAACACTGAACTCATACCTCTTCTGTGTGTTTTTTTTTTTTTTTAGGAAGGAGCCAAACAGAGGAAAAACACACATGGGGAGGGAGAGGAGGATGGCAGTGAGGATGAAGATGAGGATAATGCAGATGCCGAGGAAGATGACGGTGATGGGGAGACGGATGAGGTAGAAGAGCTGATTGAGAGCAACTGGAACATCATGCACTATCTACCTCAAACAGCCTCCTGTCAAAAATACTTTCTAATGATTGTCTCAGGTAAAAAATAAACAAATAAAAAAAATACAGATTTTATTCTTGTTTTTACTCTCTCTAACTTTTACACGTTTTCCACCTCAGCCTACATAGCAGCAGTTTACCACAGCATGAAAGAGGAGCTGAGACGTAACGCTCCTGGGGCAACTCCGGTCAAAAGACGTGGAGGCAGCCAGGCTTCCCAGCAGGCAGTGGGGGACTTGAGTGCTCTTCCTGGTAAGATGCTGTTTGGGAAGCTGCTTTTGTTACTAAAGACTCCCCATGTTTCTTTGCTGGTATGCTGGGTAGCTTTTAATTGTATTTACATAGATTTCTTCTCAGATGTGATGTTTTTGAAACGCTCCCTTGCAGGAATGATCTCCTTCTCTCAGGAGTATGTGTCCAGTGAGCTCACCCAGAACTTTTTCACCATCACTCAAAAAATCCAGAAGAAAGTGACGGGTACCAGGAGTGTGACTCAGCCCTCAGAGATGTTCCCCATCCTACCTGGTTCACACCTGCCACTCAACAACCCAGCTCTGGAGTTCATTAAATATGTCTGCCAGGTATATCAGTAAATACCACATCATTGGTAATACATATTAAGGACTGGGCAGAATAACAGAAATGAGAATAACTTTCCTTCTGCTGCAGGTGTTTTTATCTTTGTTGTTCAGGATTTAGAGCTGATGCACCTGTTCTTGAAACTTCCAACCATGTTTTATTTCCTCACCTCAGGTGCTTTCACTGGATGCCAACATAGTGAACCAGGTAAACAAACTAAAGAGAGACCTCCTGCGTCTTGTGGATGTTGGAGAGTTTTCGGAGGATGCTCAGTTTCGTGATCCCTGTAACTCTTACATCCTACCTGAAGTCATCTGCCACCACTGCAATTTCTGCCGTGACCTTGACCTCTGCAAGGACCCGTCTGTGGCACAGGTAAGAGCTGAGGAAGAGAAGCACCGATAATAACATTAATATTCACTATTAGAAGCTGTTTTAATCTGCCCTTATCTACTCACTAAATCTAAATGAGGAAAATGGTTTGTTCTCTTCAGGATGGATCTGTCCTGCCCCAGTGGTTCTGCTCCAACTGCCAGGCCCAGTACGAGACTGAGTCCATAGAAAAGGCTCTGGTTGAAGCCCTGCAGAAAAAGTTGATGAGCTACACACTGCAGGACCTGGTGAGTCACACTACAGACATTTTGGCATGCCTGATGTCCTACTAGATAATTACTCAGAGTGCACTGGCTTGTGCAACCTCAGTAAAGGGTGTTTTGTGGACAGTTTGGGCGTTTAGTGTTTTGTCCCGACGGCCAGGAGGAGCTGGGCTGCGAGCCACCAACTGTAAAGTCGATGATTGATCACTTGACCACTGCCACTCCCTCTCAAACAGCCTTATCTACATAATATTTTACTACTTCTTATTTGCTATCAGTATCAATAGATAATGTTTATAGCAAAGAAGTTTAGTTTAGTTCAGTACAGTACAGTCCTGTCTTTGTCCAAACATATTGTTTCACTTGATTTTAGGTCTGTACCAAATGTAAAGGGGTTAAGGAATCAAACATGCCTCTCTATTGTGGATGTGCTGGAGACTTTGACCTCACTTTCTCAGCCAAGGTTTGTTTTGTCAAACACATGCAAAAGCATATAACTCCCCATTTGAATCTGTGCTCACGACCTCTTTCTGTTTTAAAGAGCTTCTCTGAGCAGATCACAGTGTTTCGGAACATAGCGTCCCACTACAACATGAGCTTCCTGGAGGAGACCATCGACTGGTTGCTTGTGATGAGTCCACAGATCAGTGTTCACCAAGTGTGACTTCTTCTGCAGAGGATTATGCATCTAAGATTATTGCATCTTTATTCATTATTTTCAATCTAAGAAACTCCCCCTGCTGACAATAGTACAACAGGTTGAACAATTGTGTGGACTGTAGATGAATTTGAGTTATTGATTATGCCATATTAAAATGTTGTATGTGTATGAATGTCAAATTTCTATTGTTAATAAATATTTTTCTAAGTGTTTCAAATGTTTGTTATTTCACTCAGACTTTCAGTTCTGCCACAAATACTCACAAACATCCTTCCACTCTGGGGGCACTAATTGTCTGAGGTTCCTTCTCACTTGACTGCTAGTGTGTCTGTTGTGACTTGTGCACAGCTTGTGACATTTAATCTGTCAACATGCAGTGAAGTCACATCTAATGGACCTTAGTTGTTTAATTGCTAACTTTGTCTCTGGTCTAGAAATTGATATCTTTTTTAAATGTGTTTTTTATGTTTGAGCATCTGTTGTCCAAATCTGATCCTGGTGACAGTCTGTACATTTTATTGCCAGCTGAGCATTATTCTTAGTGATGATATAAGATGCGTGGATCACAGTGTTCTTAACTCATTCACCTCCATCACTGTAATTTCATTGCCCCACAGATGACTCACTTTGCCTGCTGATGGTCATCTCTCAGACAAATAATCACATTTCAGACTCTGAACTGAGGCACAATTAGATTGGCGTCTTTGAGCTTCTCAATGACTCACAGTGTATATGTAGATTGAAAAATGAAGGAAGGTGTGCACTTTGTGAACCTGTGACTTCTGTGATTCTTTACATTTTTAACTGTTCACCTCTCATCTTAAATCAGACTTTTTTTGAATTTCATATTGAAATAACCATCTCAATACAACCACTATCTTTTAAGTTATAATAAAATTTTAGCTCTTTACATGTCATAAGCACAGGGTTTCAAAACTGATATGCCCGTCCGTTGAACTCCTTCATCCATCATGCCAGGTATTGATCCATTAGGCTTGAACCTTACCACTGACATTTGTATTGCTCTCAGGCATCCAGATAGATTCACACTTCCCCCACAACCTTGTTAGAGAAACCATTTTGTGGAAAATGTCTGGGTTATTTGATTACCACTCAATGTTCCCCTCATTTGTCTCCTGGCTGTTTCCTCCTGTATCTCTTCATGCCGAACACATCAGGTTGGAACATAAAGAGGATTAGACACAGACTCTTCTTGCACGGTTTTTAATAATAATGTTTCATAATCCATCCACTGTATTCCTTAGTAAAACACCGAAACAGAAGTTAATAGAGAATGTTTATTGTCGGGTTGAATATGTGCAATACAAGGGCATAGTTGAAATACTACTGTGTGGTTTGTAAATATGTTTTTCCTGACTGTACTCAAATATCTTTCAGCTATGACATGATTTTGGTTTGTTTTCATGTTGAGTGGTGTTACTGTATCTGAAATTGTGTCAGATTAGAGAGATTCGGGATTTATTCCAGTGTCGAACAGTTTAGATGATACATGAACTGAATTGCAAAGGGAGAATAAAGAGAACTATTTGTCTTTCAGAAAGATGCTTTCTGTCACTGTGTTTGCTTTATTCCCACCAACAACAGCACAGCAGCTAATGGTAGTCCGTCACTGAGCTGATGAAGAGACCTGAGAAATGTCCCAGAGCTGCAGTTGTTGCCACAGTCAGCTCATGAAGTCCTTATATTCTCACCGAAGAATGAGGCAACTTTGGCGTCATTACAGCGGGACGCCATCTGACAGATCTGAGTGGTTTGATCCGAAGCTGTTGATGTAACTAAGCTCTGTGGGCATAGGGACTGTGGGCTCTTTGATAATCTGTGGAGGACAAACGGCAAAGAAAATTAATATAAACAAACACTTCTAATCATTCCTTTCCAACTCCTCAGTCTTTAAATGGATAAGTAAGGAAGTAATGATGAGATAAATATTTACAGATTTTGCAACTGTCACAAAATATTGAGTTGATTGAATATTTTTTGAGAACTTTACTTATAAAATGGTAAAATGGTGGTTGTATTTGTATTTTCCAATACAAAATAAATAATGGTACAGCAATATTATGAAATAATTATAAGCCATAGTTGTAACTCTTTGCTGTGATGCACCTAAATAGTACCTAAAATTAAAGATGGTTATGTAATTACTTGTTTTGCTCTGGCAAAATGCAATATACATTAGGAAATAATTAATTCTTGCTTAGCAATTTATTCATACATATTTTTGGTTTACTTAATTACATTACATAATTTTACCATATTATAAATTAATAAAATCATTCAATAACATGATCTGTATCTTTAAAAAGTAAAAATAATTTTGAATATTTGAAAATGGTTTAACTATGTGTTCCTTTTAAAAAAATAAAACCTTTAATAGTTAGTATCTCAAAGCTGCTCTAAACATAAATTAGCATGGAGCATATGTGTTGAGGCTGAATAAAGTTTTTGATGCTGTTTACTCACTTCATCAAATTTTCGTTCGCTGTAAACTTCATTCTTGTCAATAAATGTCAGCATGATCCAGTCACAGATAATCGAACACTAGAGGGGAGAAATCAAATTAAAAGATCAATCTTTTGTACAGAGACCATTAGTTGTCACTTTAAATCTAATTAAATTTCATGTAGCCCCAAAACCTTAAAACTGATTTCCTAATAAAAATACATTTAATGGGGAAAAAGAGCAATAGGCAAAAAGACAAGAAATGTAGTAGTTACTCACAATCCCAACTGAGGTCATCGCAGTTACTGTGCTGATGATGGTTGGGATCGGACTGAACTTACCAGCCTGCAAACAAATAACATGTAAATAACAGCAATAACAACAAGAGTCACAGTGAAGAGATAATAAATGAAAGTAATAATGGCGCATACACTTACATGTCCATGAACTATGACATCGAGCCGGATGCCATAGGCCTTGATAAGTGTCCGAGACTCTAACCCATTCTTACTGTAATATTTGGCAAATCTGTACGGTTACACAGAAATCACAAGGTTAAAGCCAGGGAACTTAGAAAAGTCAATTTGAGGGCCACAGTATAAAATACAAAAAAAGGCAGCATTTGGTATTGGAACTCACCTGTAATAGTACCCAGAATTGGCCTGATCCTTTCGGAGATCAAGACGACGGAAGGAATACGTAGGTTTGCAGTGTGAAGGATCCAGGTCCAGGTTGCAGTCCCAGTTGATGAAAACCCCTATCACTCCTCCCTGAGCAAACACAGGATTGATGATATCATAAGCAATACTACACTACCACACAGTTAAAGTAGTTACCATCCTTACAACATCACAGAGGTGTTTTTTCTAAGTTCTTAAAATAAGATATTCCATAATGTATAAAAAGACATCCTGTTCAACCTTGTACTGTTTTTTTTAATTGTAAACATTCACAAAACAAAACATTGCATATTTCGCTCATACTCACTGTTCTGCAGAGCTCACTGAAATTCTCCCTCGCTTGATCAGCAATGTAGCCCAAGCGAAAGTTTGGACAGTAGGGCTCTTTCTCCTCATCATAACGACACTTACTGAGGTATTTATGCATGTCACGTTTATTTGAAGCATCTTTGATATTCCCCCTACGGAAGATAAGAACAGCTCTTCTGAGTCTCTGCAGCTCATGAGCATTGGTTCCAGTGTGTGAGTGTGTGTGGAGGTACTCTACCTTAGTACTTTAAATTTGGGGAAGTGGATAGAGTTCCTGATGAACACTGTGAAGTTAATGGCCTCCACTAAAGCTGGTTCTCTGTTGAAAACACCAGATAATAAGCAGAGTAATTGTATTCTGCCACCAGCAGCCGGGCTCTGTTGGTGTTGCAGGTGCATGGACATTGAAATAACATTGTTATATCCACCATTTTGTCAGGTTTGTCACTAGACAAATATTAACAGGCATCTCTTAACTATTCCCCAAATGCCCTTATTGGAGCATTTTAATGGTGTTAGCCATTAATCTAGCTGTTTGACACTAATGTTACTAATATGATCTTCTGAGTACAGAAACTGTTAACTGTTAACTTAATGTGGCTAATCTTTTACTTTTTTTTAATATTGTAGACCATGTGTATTTTTACACTGTTATGTACTTTGTATGGGGACCAGTTACATTTTAAATATTGACCTTCATGATATAGTTTGTGTCCTCCAGGCATGACGGTGGATGTTTTGACAGCTGGTGACTAATTAGTCTATAACGCCTTTAGTCTAACTTTGGATGGATTTCCAGAAGGACAGAATGGACATAGGCCAGACTTTCCAACAAGGTCAAAAGGCTCCTAAATTCAGCCTAAGTTAGTGTTATTAAGATTTATCCTTGGAAAGTGAAAGTCTATGTCTAAATATGCACTGAAGTTGTCACTTCAAAGGCAAATTTCAGGAGTGATTTATTAACTCAGGCCTATCTCAGTTCATTTCAGTTCACCACACAATACAAGGTCTGAATCTTAATGTTTTAACACTAGGAGGTTGTCATCTCTTAACCAACCCTGGGACTAATAGCATAAAGCAAGCAAAAATGTTAATGGTAAAAAAATATTTTTGTATTTAATATTATCCATAAGATGTTTTCTGTAATGATAATTATTTCACAAGCACTTATATTTAGTACATCTTGTGACCCTTTGCGGGTCCTGACCCTCAGGTTAGGGACCACTAGTGTGATATAGTATATCTTTTTCTTTTTATCAGTATCATATTTGCTTCCAACAGAAACTTTAGAACCCGACTGCTGTTATGTAGATTATGTATGACCTGTCTCACCGTACTACTGCATACTCCTCAATAGGACACCAGGTTTGGATCTCACAGGTTTTAAAAGTGTAGTTGTAGTACTGAACACATCTGCCTGTCCTTCTACCTGTAAGAAAGTTTTTGTAACAAATAGAAAATTAGGCAAATAGCAGCCATTCATGCATGAAGAACGATTCTGTGAGAAATAAAAACAGTACCATGGCCATCGAAGTTGACCTCTCCCTGGACACAGTCGGAGTCTGTTGTACAGTTGGCATTGGCAACCTTGAAATACTGAGGTGAAAACAGACAAATGCTCAGATGTCTTTGTAGCTTTATTATTAAATCTGTTAATTAATTTAGTTATTTTTAGTTAGTCCTCTCACCTCAGCGCAGGTGCCTTGCGTCTGGTTGTACGTGACTTCTCGTCTCAATATTGTACTAATCACATCACCACCCTATGAGGACAAGGCAAATGACTACAAGACATGTAGTGATAATCATGCTAATAAGAGATACAGGAAATACATTTTGGGGGGTATGCTGCAGTTTATATTCTTCAATTACCTCTGAGGGTTGAGCATACTCCACCATGTCCAGGATATCATCACCATGAACTGCTGTGCCTTTCATGAGAGTGTAAACTGAACTCTCTGGACGAGTTTCACTCTCCTGATATGCTTTCTGACTTATAAAGACATACCTTTGGGATGATTGAACAGACAGAGGCAATATTTAATTAAATTTATTTGATGTATCATGTTACCCTGGATCTGTTCAGCCCTTTTAGCTGAAGCCAAAATAAGATGCAAAGATAAGCTCAATCACAAAACCTAAAATAACTAAAGTGATGAGACAATAAGATGAATAATTTGAGCTGCTAAAGCTCCTGTGGAGAGAAAATCAACTGCTTCATGTCAGTTATGATTTTGGTTTGATATTGTTTATGTTTCTATTGAATACAGAAGACAATAATGTTTCTACATAACTTCCACAAAGCTGCAATTTAGGTCACAACACATTACATTTTTATCATTACACATTCTTTTTACACACAAAAACTTATTGTTGAAAATTTTAAATGTAATATTTTCTGTATTTTCCTCAAATATTTTCAAGCATCAAATATAACATGATAAAATGCAGAAAAATGTACAAACTTATTTAAGTCTTACCAGATAAAATAGGTGATCACAAGAAACTGAACGCCTCTGTAAATGACTCCAAGAGTTTTGTTTTTTACCACCATCACCTTTGGGGTCTCGTAGTCCCAGAAACTAAGAAAATAATCCTTAATAAACTCTCGTAGCCCCATGGCGAAATTATAAAATGCTTCACACATATCTGCAGATATCCTAGTGAAGTTTTTTTTCTCTCTCTCGGTTTCTATTTATCTCTGTATTTGTCTCTCTCACTGTCTGCGTTTGCTCAGCTTCCAGTCTGCATCTCTCTCAAGCATCCCTGGCATCAGTGAGAGTGAGGGAGAAGGGAGGGGGTGTGGTTCGGATGTGGTTGAATCATTCATTTTCTTTAATGTTATTTTATTCTCAAAGACACTGCTTTATGGTGTTTCTAGCTATTTAAAATCTGAATAAACTCTCATGCACATAAATATTTTGAAGATAAATATATCTTACTGTACTTTGTCTTTTCTGAACAGCAAAATTAAAAACGTTTTTATCATTGCAGACAAACTAAACGCAGCAGCGATAAATTTGTTGATGGCATGACTTATGGAGATGGACTAAAAATACGTGTGCGTGTACACTGTGGAGAAAAAGTAAGTATTGAGT
>OMLM01000999.1:0-14672 GCA_900302695.1 Helostoma temminkii | reverse complement strand
AAATAAGCATTTCAAACAAGACAGAGAGAGCAGTGATCAAGTGGTACAATTAGAGCCTTTGTGTTATAGCTTTCTGCATTTGTTCTTTTTATGCTGTTTTCCACCCCTCCTATCAGCTTGCAGCTCAGACTCCAGTGTCTGCACTCAATAGGCCTCTGTATGTAGACACAGAATAGGGACTATACAGACTCTCTCCTCCCTCTTTTTTTGTACTCGCTGACAAGTGCATGTCCCCTGACAGAGACACTGACGTCACAGGTAGCTAGATGAGCCTCCCTGCAGTGCTTTATTCATCAGATCAGTTTTTTAACTGAAAGTAAAGGGGGAGGCAGCAGGTGGCCTGAGGCATCAGGTGTGCATGCAGAGAGAAAGAGGAGAAGAGGAACCAGATGAATGATCTCCGTAGCACTAGACATGTGATAAGGGGAGCGTGGGACTGTGCTGTGTCTAACAGTATGTGCATGTCAAGATCAGACATCAGAAGAGATGCAGGAGAGAGATCGACTTGTACTCACTGTCTGGAATGAGGTGGAAAGAAAGAAGATAATGCAGTTGGACAAGAAACATTTTAATTGGTTTTTCTTTGGGTTTATGCATGAGGGTAAGAAATCTAGTTTTTAATATTTTTTTTATATTCTATAAATGACTGAGTAACAATTATAGTTCAGTATATGTTTGAAAATGATGGTTGATGAAGACGTATTTGCTAAGCCTTTGGCTATGTTACATGAAATGCAGGAAAACAGTTGAAAGCATAATATTGACCTGCTGTAGTCCTACAATACCAGAATAGTAAATAAACATTTGAATCATCCAGCCATACAAAGCTCAGGGTAAACATTTCCTATGAGGGTATGTGAGAGAACGTTTCAGGATAATAGATAAAAGGTAAATTAATAAACATTGCAAGAACATACATTGACGTTACATGGCATGTTCGGCAAAACCTAAGAGAACAATGTTATCAATTAGCCTCAAATATTATGCATTTACTTTTAATGTTCGGTACTCTCTGAAGTTTAGAGGTCAATGTCTGCATATCCTTGAAGCAAGGAAGACAATAATGCCACTTTTAACTTACATATGAAGACTGGTTAACCTGAATTAGATTTGTCCACATACGTCCTATCAGAGCTGCTTCCAATGCCAGAGAAAATGCTCACATACAGTATCTTTGTAATAGCCCCATCATGGAGTCCAGTGCAGAAATAGTCCTTTACAGTAGTTGTACTATTAAAGTCATGTGGTTTTCTGGAAATTAAGTCATTGCAACTGGACTTCTTTACAAAGAGGAAGTCCAATTGCCATGGCTCAACTTCCAGATTGGGAGAGTAATGTTTGTTTAATGCTCTGATAAGACTGAACCAAAAGAATAAATGCATAGAACCAAGGCACACATGCCAAGACAAGTCAACATGAAGGCTAAGATATCTACCTTTAGCCATAAAATGGACTACAAGGAAACAGGAACAATAAATGACCCACTTCACACCAAAGTCGAAATTATGTCTGGATGTTTAACATTGTTACCTATTCAGCAGGGTTTCATTAAATCTCTGGAGACTTATTTGCACGATCAAAAGTATTAGAACTTGTTTAACAATTGAAAACATTAAATCTTACCATGGCGAGTTTATTTGTTCCAAAATAATGTTGTACAAAATACCCATTACTGGTAATAATGCAGCTAAAAAATGACACAATAAACTTTGCCTTAATACTGTAGTACTACAGTGTTCACAAAATAAAAGTACAAACTGTGAAAGATTTATCAATTTTTACAAATGTTACAAATGTGTGCTGTATGTCCAATCTGTGATGAAATGAAAGGCTACAAATAAGTTAGAAAACCAAAAACATCGCTAACTCTAGATTAAGTGTGCAGCTATAGATTTTCTATGGAAACTAAATAAAAGGACAGGACAGGGTATTTAGCTTTAGCTGTTTGAGTAATCATATCTTTAAGAGCTTTAGACAATTTAGTGTTAGTTTAACAGTATAAAAAATGCATATGCTCTTAGAAATCGATTAAAATACAGAGAAAACTCCAAATTTATATGATACTTATGATGCAGATCAGTCCCTAACATGCAATACATACGCATGTCAAAATGCAGACTGCTCGTCGGTGTTATCCTGGCGCTCCAGTGCAACAGTCCAGAGCAGCACTCACATTAATGTGGTAATTATTAGCCTGTCTGTGGTTGAATATAACAGGTTTCTAATTTAGGCTTAGGCAAAGGAATTCATCTAGGAATTCACTACCTTCATCCCAAAAGTGCCCCCACTCCCATTACATTAGCACCTGTAATGGCCTGAAGTCACAGGTGCCAGTTAAAAACTCTTTGGTTTAACAGCAGCTTCCTTCTCAGTAACAGCTGTTGTTGCTGCTGGAAAATATTTAAGCTGCACTTTCACTGCTTGGGAGATATTAGCTTTCAAGGTCTAGGCCAACCAACTAGAGCCTTTACCTTGTGACTTAGTCACACAAATTCCAGTGTTTTCATATCCTTTTACCTCTGTTAGGTAATGCTTAAGACTATTCTTATGATGTACATCCTACATTAGATTGTTGGTAGTAACAAAGTAGGCCAGGCAGCGTCACAGATGGCACGATGAGCCCACAGAATGTAGCAAATATTAATGTCCAAATAATATCACTAGTTCTCGAAAGTTCTATTGGTTGATCATGAGTGTTTTACTAATCGCTGCTATTCTATTATTCTGTTTTGATCCATGTACTTTAGTTTTTTCAAAAACATCAGTGTCTATTCAACCTTCTTGGTACCTTCAACTTTTACTAATTATTCATTTATCAGTAATAATGGTACATCCACTAACAAATCACACATTCCTGAATATACTAATTTCAAAGATTAACTTTACTCATACATGCTGCTGGTTTTTTTTTTTCCACAGTCCATTTTCTATCTAACATCTAACTCCTCTTACTGTCAGATTCACAATGTTGCTCCTCTGCATCTTCGGTTCTTGTATCTTCCTTTGGTGGAGCCATCCTAGTATCGGACACATACAGCTCATGTCACTGAACCTTTCTGGCTTTTTGGTTGTAGAATGGACTTGTTCTGGATCTAGTTCTGGTTCTTTCTTGTCTTTTCCTCTGGGCTGGTGATGATTTGATTTTACAGTTCAGGAGAACTCATTTCACTTCCCTTGTGAGGCCTAAAAGTTTATTATCAACATCTCTTTATATAATTTGTTACATGTTGGTTTATTAAAATATGTGTTAATAAACCATAGGATGTTTTTAGTTTTTTGAAAAATGCACTGAAAGCAGAATATTCTGAGAAGAAAGTCAGAACATTCTGATTGTACTCTCGGAATATTGTGACATAGAAAACAATGCGGCTTACATGCATGTGTATCTTGCCACAGCCCTGCTCTGTACTGTGGTCACATTGGGCGGCATGGGGCTGTATGCTGTAAATTCCAGGTGGTGAGTGTCACTTATTACTTGTTTAGCTGAGTCAGCAGGCGGTTCGTCTTACCACAGTCTGCAATATCACTTTCCAATGTAATGCATTATTTATGTTTTAGGTCAGCTGAGAAACACAGGGTTAGTCATTTCGAGACGCAAGTTTGTCATTTTGTAGCTCATCATGCAATTTTAACAACACCCTGTGTTTAAAATGTTTATGAAGGAGACACCAATGACATGAGGCTAAATGTGTGAGATACACTGGAAATAATAATTATAATGTGAAAGAACTCAAACTTTCCTTCACTTCCTGTCAGAGTTTTAACTTTGAGCCATAAATGTCCATTTAAAATGTGTGTGTTTAATATCAGGCATCCCTGTCAAAGCAACAGGTGGTAGCCACAATTATATGAAGACTAAAAATGTATATACAATTCACTGAATAGTATGTTTGTAAATAACTAGAAATACTATCATCGCCATTTACACTTATTGGTTGAGAACCTCTGTCATAGACAATTGTATAATTTTTTTCATTTTTTATATGTTGCAGTTCATCTTAATGTGATGACTTTGGAGTCACTTGAATTTATTTCCAACTAGCCATCTAAATATATAATTTAAAGTCTAGTCTGTTTGTCCACTAAGCACAAAACAGTGTATCAACTATTAAAAGCCTTGGCTTTCTTCATCCATCATTAAAATAGAAAAACTGTATGACTATATTAATAATAAATATTTATATAATTTACATAAGAAAAAAACCATTCTGTGTTTTTAAGGTAATCATCAATTCTGTTCAACCATGACTGGAAAGCAAGGGAGGCAGTGGAGATCCATGTGCAAAGGCCTGGTCCTGGGCACTCTCGTGACCAGCTGCATGATCCTGCTTTATTGTCTCTCTACTCCACAGATAAACTACAGTCCACCTGAGTAAGACTCCTCACACTGATTTGTGAATTATGTATAAAATGCATACATATATAGTATTGAATTCCTTCAGCAGTTACTATATTTTATGAGGTGAAATAATAATAAAGATAACAACATAACTTTAGTTCCAGCTTCTGAAAATATAGTGTGTTTTTGTTGTTGTTGCTTTTTGCTTTTCTACATCCACATATATTATCTGTTTTCTTTGTGTTTATCTCTGCAGTTTTCCAGTGCCTTACTCCTGTGCCCACCGGCCATCCCAGCTCCATCCCAAAAAACCCACCAACAGCTCACAACAAACCACTGGCCAAACCTGCACTCCTAAAGTGGATATCATGTTCATGAAAACCCACAAAACAGCCAGCAGCACCTTCCTTAATATCCTTTTTCGTTTTGGAGAAAAGCACCAACTCAAGTTTGCCTTTCCTGACAGCCGAAATGACTTTTTCTATCCATCTTTTTTTGAGCGCTCACAGGTCAAAGACTATAGACCTGGAATGTGCTTCAATATTATCTGTAATCACATGCGTTTCAATGCACCTGAGGTGGGCAAGTTGCTCCCTATGGACACATCCTACATCACTATTCTGCGAGACCCTGCAGAGCTTTTTGAGTCATCTTTCCATTATTTTGGCCGGTTGGTGCCTTTCACCTGGAAGATACCAGGTGATGATAAGCTAACTGAGTTCCTACGTGACCCACAGTCCTACTTTGATCCAGAGGGTTTCAACTCTTTCTACCTCAAGAATCTGCTGTTCTTTGACTTTGGACAGGACAACACTCTGGAGCTGGAGGATCCACGAGTAGAGGAGGGAATCAAATTCATCACGGACCGTTTTCAGCTGGTCATGCTGGTGGAGTACTTTGAGGAATCACTCATTCTGCTGAAGGATGCCCTCTGCTGGGAGATGGATGACTTACTTTTCTTCAAGCTGAACGTCCGCAAGGGATCCACTGTGTCTAAACTGACCCCTGAGCTACGGGCAAGGGCCCTTGAGTGGAATGCCATTGACTGGAAGTTATACCAACTTTTCAACCAGACATTTTGGAAGAAAGTACATGCATATGGACAGCAGCGAATGGCTGAGGATGTCGCTGAGCTAAGGAGAAGGAATGCAGAGATGGCATCCATCTGCATTGAGGGAGGTCGTGCTGTGGAAGCTGGCAGCATCCAAGAGACAGCCATGCAGCCCTGGCAGCCCATCGGAGAAAAGTCCATCATGGGCTATAACCTGAAGAAGAATGTGGACAAGGCACATCTGAAGCTGTGCCGAAAGATGTTGATGCCAGAGATTCAGTACTTAACAGAGCTTGGGGTGAACCTGTGGATCACCAAACTGTGGGGTCATGTCCGAGATATCATTAACTGGTGACTAGGAGTGTGAGCAGGAGAGGCCAACTCTGTGAGACGGCATTAAAATAAGAGAAATCTCTTCTGACAAAAGTGAGGTTCATCATGTCTGTCACATTTCCTGTGTCATTTTGTTGAAATGTGTCCAGATTAGCATTTCATATGAGCTGTAATGTATCTGATGGGTGCTTGAGAACAAAAATATTGTTGACCTCACAATCTACAAATACTGAACCAGTTTGAGCACGCAGTTGAAGGCTGGTGTTGTTCTCTGTGTTTGTGAGTAGGTTTCTACACATTGAAATGTCACTCTCACTTCCAGTTCTTCTGAAGGAGTAGGTACATGAACTATGAAGTTCTGGACTAATTTTAGACTCCCTTTGATCGTAAAAGCACCCATTGTTGCCATTCATGCCAAATTTTTAAGGTTGCTTTAAAGAATGCAAGTCAAAACTATGAAGTTCTGAGTGACAGACTTCACACTGAGGGCTACAATGCAATGAATGTAAGTATTTTATCCCACTTTACTGTCTATGGAGGACAAAATCAGCCACAATTTAAATAAATAGATGAAAAAATAGAAATGTTTCTAATAGCAGACATTTTCACTACTCATAGCAGGTGCAACCAACCAATAACATTAATATTCACAGTTTCAGGGCCTCAGTACTGTTAGACATAAAGCAAACTGGTGAGCTTGTGTTCGAAAGCAGTGTTACCATGACGCATAGAGTCAGAATTTTCTTTTCATCTTGCCCTTGTTCCCACAGTTGGTGTCTATAGCTAATTTTACTTCAAAATGTAGAAAAACTTGTGCCCTTTAAAACTACGTTACTATGAAAGCAATCACACTCACACCAAACGCATTGTGAGCCTCAAAGTGACAAGACTGACAACCAACTGCCTTGCTGACTCCAATGAAAAATTAACAAAGACCTATCTCTGACTCACTTCACTGTGTTTCCTACATTTTAGACATCTTTGTGTTCAGCTGTCTTCCCTCTCTAACTGTACCAACAATATTTGGGATTGCTGTTTTTATGACATAAACCAGATTTTGAGAGGTGCATATTAGACTTCATCCCTGTCTGAACCTGTGGTAACTAAGCAGTTAACATTATTATAACATCACACAGCTGATTTCTCATTTTAAATTAGTATTTCATTTCTTAACTGATGGGACACACATATGGACTGATTAATAAGAGTTTGCACAAATACAATTTTATGATTAAACTTTTTATTGCTAAATATAACAAGCTACACTTTAGACAAGGTACACAGATCTACACAGGTAATTTAGTGGTGTATTGTTTCAAATGTATGCAAATGAAGACACACACACACAAATCAGGAAATAAACCACTAAATATGGATCGATTTACAGGAGTTCTCACATGCACAATATGATGTTCAGTGACAAATGCTTTACCTGTGAACACATATAGCAGGTTATTGCTGAAAATCTTCAAACAGTATTAAACGCTCTCTTGTTTTTTATGCATTCATAAAGAAACATTTTCCCATATTTACAGCTATTCAAACCACCACTACCTTCACTAGTTCTTGGTCCCACAGTTGAGCTTTGTAGCAGATAGCAACAATCTTAGCCAAGCTTTTACAGCACGCAACGTCATTACAGATATTGCCTTGTCTAGTTACTGTTCTTTTTCTGCAGCATGATAGTGACTAACAGTGTTAAACACCACCTCTATGTCCCAAAGGTGCTGAAAGTGGCAAGTGGACTTGCTTTAGGTTCCTGAATATCACCTCTTGCCTAAAAGAACAGAACAAAACTGATGAAGCCTTTCAGAAAATAGGTGAATTGTCTTCAAGAACTAAAGCAGGTCCAGATGCCACTGAACAGCACCTTGACTTAACCATAACTTCTCTGGTGTTCACAGAAACCACCTATATGTGGTTAGACAGCCTTGTGATCACAGTATGCAGATGCAAAAGGAATTAAACAGACACATTTTTTCAGTTAATCCGGACTATCACTCATTTATTTCTGAATTTGTGTTCATTAATGTCTATTATGTACTTTTTAAAATTTAGTTTGTAGTGTATAGTATTATGAATCGATTCATTTATCTGTGTTACTGATTTTGTCCTCCAGACAATTCTCTATCACTATCAGCAATAAATGATCATCTTTTATGTTAATCTTCAAAAATAAAGTGAAATATTTCATGTATTACATTATAAAATTCACAACTTCCACTCTATCTCTGTTTGTTCATTCTTATTACCGTCTATATAACGAGTAGCAAGTTACTCTTGGTTTATTATATACAAATGTACATGACATACCTGAATACGCTGAACAAATATGTGGAAAATGATGGCCCACGATAACCAATGACCTGTTCTTAAGAAAGTAAACTAGTGCTGACAATAGATAATACCTGTTAAAGTTGGTAGATTTTATATCAAAGTGCCAAAGATGGACCAAGAATACAGCAGCAATTCAATTCAGGTTTATTTATATAGCGCCAAATCACAATAAAAGTCATCTTAAGGCACTTTACAATGTAATGTTTAAGACCTTTCAATACAACAAAAAATAAATAAAAACCCAACAGATATCTCTTGAGAAAGCACTAGGCGATAGTGGAGAGGAAAAACTTCCTTTTTAGGAAGGAAGAAACCTCCAGCAGAACCAGACTCAAGGTCGGCAGCCATCTGCCTCGACCGGTTGGGGTGAGTGAAAAGAAAGAGAGAAAAAAAACAATAGGTCTCAAAACAATAACAACAAGAAGCAACAACACCGCATTTGGCAGGTAGGATGGGCCAGCAACAACTGAACACAAGCACAGAGGTGGTACACAACTATGTAAATTCACTCAAGTACTGTGCTTAAGTACAATTTTGAGGTACTTGTACTTCACTAGAGTGCTTCCATTTTATGTCACTTTTACTCTTTTACTTTTACTCCACTACAAATCAGGTGCAATTATTGTACTTTTACTCGACTATATTTATTTTAACAGCAGTAGTTACTGTTTACTTTTTGCAGTTTGAGATTCTCATAAAAATTATTGTAAACTAATGAAGTGCTGATGTATCGTTTATGGATTAACTCCTGTCACAACCACCCCCACCTTTAGTGACAGCTGTTTCTGTACCACAGTCTGTTGGTAACAACATTTTTACCATCATTTTAACCTTTGAGAACTTCTACATTTATGTTAGCAAATTCTACATTGTTTAAAATTTACAGTTTTTTAGTGAAGTACTTTAGGTAAAATTTTAATAACATACTTTAGCACTTTTACTTGAGTATTGAGTTTGTATACTTTATACACCTCTGCACAAGCAAACAATGTACATATATATGCTATAACATTTTATACCACTACATCAATATGATATGCAGATACGTCTAATTTGAAACTGTACACATTCACAGGTGAAGTGTTTACTGGGCGACTTCTACAGCAGCTAATATAATGTAACTATCATCACTAAGCCAATACTTTTATAAAATAACTGCATGAAAGTAAAGCAGAAACAACAATACCATCATATCATATCTTTGATAGCAGGAAAACAACAGGTAGAACCAATAATGTTATTAATGCTTTATTTAAGGGGCCCCTGTAGACATGCATATACACTAGCAGGACTTTGGTCATAAAGCACTTATTTGTATGCAAACACATACATTTTATTAGTTACATGGGCGCTGTTCTTGCTATGATATGTCAACATTTCTGCAGTGATCAGCTTTGCTTTAGGTGGTTCATGAAAGCCAATCAAATTAATAAAAAGCCAGTGTTTCTGAGGATTAAAAGTGCATTTTTTTTTTAATATTAATGAAGTGAAGTAACGTTACTCTGTCGCGGGGGCGTGGTAGTCTGACGGTGCTCTTTAGTGACAGCGGTGGTGTTTCGCTAGTTTAGTTTTTGTGGCTAATCTGTTCATATGAACACATTTAGTCACTTTTCGTACAATCTGAATATTGATTAAAGTATTTAAGCGGATATTGTAGTATAACGTTAGTACATATCTGTCAACCTTTTATTCACTTTTCATTCGTTTTTCAGCTTAGCAGTAGCGCAGAGCTAGCTTGCTAGCCTGCTAGGGCTAGCTATGCGGCTAATGTTAGTTTTTAGCATCGCTAGTAGCTAACTGTTAGCCGGGGAAACGCAATCATCTTACGTGACTAAAGCGGATCACAGTTCTGTTTACACAGGTAATGTTAATCGTACACTAATATTATCGGTGACAGAAACATTATCTCACAATCTGGATGACTGACTTTAACGATGGCGTTGGCTGTGGACGTCCCTGCAGATGAGTGGCCCTGAGAAGCGATTCAGCCAGATGAGTTAGCAACAATGTCCTGTAAATCAACCAAAGTGGCCCCGAGTGTTGATTTCGACCACAGTTGTTCCGACAGTGTGGAATATTTGACGCTCAATTTTGGCCCATTTGAGACTGTTCACCGCTGGAGAAGACTCCCCCCGTGTGATGAGTTTGTTGGTGCAAGGTAACATGTTGACAGATGAGCAGAAAGTGTTTAACTAAATCAGCCCGGATAGTTGGTGTGTTTTATTCATCCTCATCTTCATGTGCCTTTATTCAGGCGCAGCAAGCACACTGTTGTGGCATACAGGGATGCCATATATGTGTTTGGGGGAGACAATGGGTAAGTACTCTTAGACAGTGACAGACATTTTTGTCCATTGTATACAGTACATTACAGTTATATATTACCCAACAGGAAGAACATGCTGAATGACTTGCTCCGCTTTGACGTGAAGGACTGCTCATGGTGTCGGTAAGATTAGCATCCATAACCAGTAAACACAATATACATGTAGACTGTAAATGTATAATTTTAACGTGTTTATATTTTGCAGAGCGTTTACCACTGGAACTCCACCTGCTCCCAGATATCACCATTCGGCTGTGGTCTATGGCAGCAGCATGTTTGTTTTTGGTAACAAAAGGCTTTAGCCCTGCATAATGAAATGACATTATTCTCGCCACTTTCAAACATTTGTGATTGTGAATATATTTCAGGGGGCTACACTGGCGACATCTACTCAAACTCAAACCTGAAGAACAAAAATGACCTTTTTGAGTACAAGTTTGCCACAGGGCAGTGGACTGAATGGAAAGTCGAGGGGAGGTAATGCATTCTTAAAAATGTATGTAAACTGTGTTTCTAGGATGGCTTTAGGATAAACTTGTTTAAATTGTGTATTTTGAACATTAACTATTCAGTGAAAATGCATTAAAAGAAGGGAAGGGGAATAAAATGAATTACTGATGGGACTGAGGAGTCCACAGTAGCTGTGGGATAAAAACTGCAGGAACATTTATTGGTCCCCCCTCTCTGTTTAGCTTGCCAGTGGCTAGATCTGCACATGGAGCCACAGTCTACAGTGATAAACTGTGGATTTTTGCTGGTTATGACGGAAACGCCAGGTATGTTTTAATTACTTCTGAGACATGCACACTTTGTTGTTTGCACATGCTATTGGCATTTTCTCCTTTTTGTAGGCTGAATGACATGTGGACCATTAGTCTCCAGGATCGAGAACATGCATGTTGGGAAGAGGCTAGTATAGTAAAATTTCATATTTTGAGTTTAATGTCCAGAAATTCTGAATTGTGTGTATGTTAATATCTGTTTTTGCCATTTCCTCCATCAGATCGATCAGAGCGGCGAGATTCCTCCGTCTTGCTGCAACTTCCCTGTAGCTGTATGCAGGGATAAAATGTTTGTGTTTTCTGGCCAGAGTGGAGCCAAAATCACAAATAACCTTTTCCAATTCGAGTTTAAGGGCCACATGTAAGCAAAGCGTTTTTCTTGCCTACCTCATTCACTCATTCCGAAGTATTAGAGATACTTGGGACTATAAATTCCTTTTACTCACATCTTTGAAGGTGGACACGTATCCCGACTGAACATCTACTGAGGGGCTCCCCTCCGCCTCCTCAGAGGCGTTATGGTCACACAATGGTTGCCTTCGACCGCCACCTGTACGTATTTGGAGGTGCAGCTGACAACACTCTGCCCAATGAGCTGCACTGCTATGATGTGGACTCTCAGACCTGGGAGGTGATCCAGCCCAGCCAGGACAGTGAGGTATACACATCTACCATTCTTTGTTTTATATAACTGCATCTGTTCACTAAGACAAAATCTGTGTTTTAAACCTATAAAAATATGTGTAAGATGTTTACTGTTTATGTTCAGGTTCAGTTCTTTATTCAGCAATGTCTGGAACGTTCTGGATGTTATTAATGAAACTACACAGCCTGGTGATTGGATTAATCTGTACTTTCTACTTGCTAGCATAATCAGTACTGCTCACAATGGACCCTTTAGTGCCATATTCATTGATAATTAATATTCACTGGCATTTTAAACCAGTGCTTTTAAAGAATATTCACAGTTGGTGGATTTTATATGTCCCTGTCCCCTCAGATGCCCAGTGGGAGACTCTTCCATGCTGCTGCAGTGATTCAAGATGCCATGTATATCTTTGGTGGGACTGTGGACAACAATGTGCGAAGTGGGGAGATGTACAGATTTCAGGTTAGTGTTTTACATTTTTATGGCTGAAATCTTCTCCACAAATTTGGCTTAATTTTACCCTTGTGCTCTTAAAACATGGAGAATAGTTATAATTTTATTACAGTACATCTTATAAGAATTATTTTGTTGTTCTTGCAGTTCTCATGCTATCCAAAGTGTACTCTACATGAAGATTATGGAAAGCTGTGGGAGAACCGTCAGTTCTGTGATGTGGAGTTCATTCTGGGCGAGGTGAGTTTTCACGGCTGCGTGCGGCACTGGGAATATGCTTTGAAGCATGTGATTAAAATTAGAGGGTGTCCTGTACCTTTTCCAACTAGCATGTTTTTTCCATCTGTCTCTTTGTTATGTTGTTTACAGAGGGAGGAGAGAGTCTTGGGGCACATTGCCATAGTGACTGCAAGATGTCAGTGGCTGCGGAAGAAAATCCTGCAGGCTCGGGATAGGCAGCGACAGGTCAGAGCCATGTAACTCAAGTGCACGTCAATCCCTCTGAGACAGAGGAAGACTACTGTTGGAAAGATATTTATACACGTGGAAAAGCAGATAGGCATTTGTAGTTTATCTCATTTGACTATAGCACACAATGGAAGATCCGGAAAACACAAATTCAAACAATACAAGTGATATATATGAAGATAATCAAATTCCTACACACATCGCTAGTCTGGCATCATAGTTCTGATGCAGTTTTGGCATCGTAATTCTATTTTACATAGCCTTGTGTTTGTACACAAAACTACAACCTGAACTGTTCCAGAAGAGCCAGTCCAGTTAAGGAAGGTTGTGCCTGTGCATTGATATCACACAGTATAATATACTGGATGTACAGTAGTATAGTATGTTAAACAGAAAGTGCTGTATAATTTCTTGTCTTTATGTACAGAAGACAAAACAGGAGAGCAGTGAAGAGAGTGATGAAGGGGCAGCTGGAGGCCCAAGGGACATCCCAGCAGGCAGCAGGCCATCAGCCGCACAGTCACTGCTAGAGGTATTCATCAGGGAAGCAGAGGCCCAACCATTTGAAGTCTTAATGCAGTTTCTCTACACAGACAAGATCCAGTATCCACGCAGAGGTAGCCTTCTCATGCTTCACATGATTGGATGCTACCCACGGTTATACCAGTTAGAGAGAAAAGTATTGATTTGTTCACTATCTGTCTCTGAAGGTCATGTCCAGGATGTTCTGCTGATCATGGATGTATACAAACTGGCCCTTAGTTTTAAGCTTTCCCGTCTGGAGCAGCTGTGTGTGCAGTACATTGAGGCATCTGTGGACCTGCAAAATGTTCTCAGCGTTTGTGAAAATGCCAACAAGCTACAACTGGATCAGCTCAAGGTATTTCTGGATTACCCCTTAAAACAGATTTAACTGAATTAACACCAGCTGTAAAGTCGCTTTACTGACCTCTTTTGGCTGAAGTTTGTAATCTCTGCAGTTTTTACAGAGATGATTCGGAAAAAGAAATAATCATTTATTCTAATATTGAGGCCAACAAAATAATTTGTTCTTCCAGGAGCATTGCCTTAATTTTGTGGTGAAGGAATCACACTTCAACCAGGTGATCATGACAAAGGAGTTTGAACACCTGTCTACCCCACTGATAGTGGAGATAGTGCGGCGAAAGCAGCAGCCTCCTCCCAGGGTGTACTCGGACCAGCCTGTGGATATTGGGACCTCTCTGGTGCAGGACATGAAGGCTTACCTGGAGGGAGGCGGCCTGGAGTTCTGCGACATTATTTTGTTGCTAGACGGACACCCACGGCCGGCACATAAAGCCATACTGGCAGCTCGATCCAGGCAAGTTATCAGACCACTGACTCTCAGTACATTTTTGTGTACTGATGGTAAGTTTAAATTTCTTTTTATTCAGATTTTTTACAGTGTGTGTGTTGTAAATGTGCTTAACATTTGGTTCTTACTGATAAAACAACAATAATAACAATAATTAGTAATTATAAAATCCTGATTTGACTCAGTTTTTTCAGAAATGTAAATGTTAGATTTAATTTAGTCATTTCAGTTTCATCATTTAATTGGATTAACATTTGGTTTAAACTATTGTCTTTGTGCGTTTGTCCAGAATGTGATTGTTTAACAGTGAGACACAGAAATCAAGACAAATGTTTACATTATCAGTCATTATATATTGAAATATTGAAGTTCATGCCAACATAGTGATGATGTTTCTAACACTTTCTTTACATTTGAACTTCAGCTACTTTGAGGCAATGTTCCGTTCCTTCATGCCAGAGGATGGACAAGTTAATATCTCCATTGGTGAGATGGTTCCAAGTAAGCAGGCCTTTGAGTCCATGCTACGTTATATCTACTATGGTGATGTCAACATGCCTCCAGAGGACTCCCTGTATCCTTCTCAAAATTAGACATA
>OMLM01000998.1:32240-47766 GCA_900302695.1 Helostoma temminkii | reverse complement strand
CAAAGGACATAATCAAAATTTCAGATGGCTGTTTTGTTTCATGCTGTAGTGCTCTGTTCTGATGTATCCCAGCAGTTCCTTAGAAACAATAAAGGGGAGTTGGCTTCACTGGGTTCATTGCTCTGCTGTGATGAGCAGCAGCCTGTTACATAGTGATGTCAGAGCTCCTGCTGTGGCACTGCTGCAGAACAATGCTGACAGAGTCTATTAACTGTCATGCTTATGATGCTTGCAGACAAACACCAGAGCAGGTGAAGAATGCTGTGGTTTTTCTTGTGGGGAATTTTTGAGTAAATAGACACAGACATTTGAACTCGTCTCTGTATTCAGATGTTATTGCAGTGTTGCTTTTAATATCATGAATAAAAAAAGGTAATAGGCTATTGCCAAATCAGTTTTTCAGCCAATGTCATGTTGAATCGGTTGATGAGAGAGACCACTCATTGGCTGTTCAGTTTAGAGAATTACTGCACTTATCAGACACATTCTGGATTAGTAGTGGCTATAGGGTTAGGGTTAGTAGGGTCAGCATTTGGTTCAGACTTTTCATCTACAAAAACCAATGAAAAATGTTGGCTGCCCTTGGTTATTAATTGGTTACTATACAATTATTTAGTCTACAGATAAGAGACAAACTATGAAATCATTGAAATCACTGAAATCATTTGTTACTTTAAAAAGGAATATGTTCTGCTGACATTGGAAGTAAAAAATGTATGGCTTTTAAAGGACAATAAGACACTGACAAAAACAAGACCAACATGTCCTAACTAGAAGTAAATCAAAATGAACTCAAAATGGTGTGTATCAGTTTTGTGCTGGAAGTCTGTGTGTATTGGCTGTGTGCATGTACGCAGCATGAGTGTGTGTGCTTACCCATGTTAAAATTAGAGGCTGAAGGCTAAATGTCACCGATGATGAATGAGTTACAGAGAATCAAATCCACAGTGATGTCTAGCAAGTTGAAAAATAGCGGTGGCTAAAGACATACTGTAGATACTACAGTGTCATGTCAGCAGAGTGTCTAAGTCATTTTTCTGTGACTGTGTTCAGTTCTGTGTCTACTTTGAGATTGTAAAATGTAGGACATGAAATGTTTCATTTGATTAGGTTTTGTTATTTTGTATAATTTGAACAAATTTTCTTTTCTGTTTTGTGCCACAGTCCAGGCCACATGGAGCTGGGGACTCGACGGTTGCTGTGCACCAGGGAGCTCGATCCATGCCTGGTTCCCAGCAAACAACCATAAAGGGTGGGAACCTTAATTATCTTTAAGTTCCTTTTTTCCCCATCCCTCCCCCAAAATTGTCCCTGTGGTGATATTGTCCTCTCCTGTCCGTGGCCTGCAACATGATTGGCAAGCTGAAACAGAACTTGTTGTTGGCCTGTCTGGTCATCAGCTCGGTCACGGTCTTCTACCTGGGCCGCCATGCCATGGAGTGCCACCATCGCATTGAGGAGCGCAGCCACCTGGGTGGAATCCTATCCTTGTCCGCGGTGGGGGGCAGTATGCGGACCACCTTACGGACAGGCCAGAATCTCAGCACCCCTTTTGTTTACAGCAAGGACATGCCACTGATCTTTATCGGTGGCGTGCCCCGCAGTGGGACCACTCTCATGCGAGCAATGCTAGATGCCCACCCAGAGGTACGCTGTGGCGAAGAAACTCGAGTAATCCCGCGTATCCTGGCCATGAAGCAGATGTGGAGTCGCTCAGGCCGTGAAAAGATGCGCCTAGATGAAGCCGGTGTGACAGATGAGGTGCTGGACGCCGCTATGCAGGCCTTCCTGCTGGAAATCATTGTCAAACATGGCGAGCCCGCCAACTACCTGTGCAACAAGGACCCTTTTGCACTGAAGTCGCTTTCCTACCTAGCAAAGATCTTTCCCCATGCAAAGTTTATACTCATGATTCGTGATGGACGGGCTTCAGTCCACTCTATGATCTCACGAAAGGTGACCATTGCAGGCTTTGACCTGAGCAGCTACCGGGACTGCCTGACCAAGTGGAATCGAGCCATAGAGACCATGTACACACAGTGCCTGGAGGCGGCTGATAAATGCCTACCTGTGCACTATGAACAGTTGGTCCTCCATCCTGAGAAATGGATGAGGACTCTGCTGAAATTCCTTGACGTTCCTTGGAATGATGCTGTCCTCCACCACGAAGAGCTCATTGGAAAAGCTGGAGGAGTGTCGCTCTCTAAGTAAGTAAATTTTGACAATGTCTTTTTCCCTTTCCTGAGCCCTAGTGAAATACAAACCCTGACATCTTGTACTCTGCTCAGACTCTATTGGCTGTAAAGATACCACTTTCTGATACATTAATTATTATGAATTCTACATCAGGGCTTTACAAGAATTAACAGCATCCTGCTCATGTGTTTTAATGCAGGAACTTGTACTCAGTCAGGAAAACAGTGGTATTGGGGCATCCCTACTCCTAATAAAGTGGTGAAATTCTCATTCGTTAATGCTTTCTATTAGAGCTGTGTGATTTGGAAAAAAAGTCATATTGTGATTATTGTGGACAAATTTGCGATATAATTAACAATATAAAGAGACTGGCTTGGTTTCAAGTAAAATATGCAACTATATATATTAACTATATATCCTTGTTAGGACAGATGGATGGAATTACCTTGTGCTACCTAACTCTGTATGTTTAGAGAAAAACTTTAATGTGAAGATTTCATGTTCATTTAATGTAAATTTAACAAAATCAAGGAGAAGAAGTTTACAAGGACAAACCATGAGGATAAATTATTGGTTGTTTTGGCTCTTTCCTTTCTTTATTTTGGCTGCTGCTCCCACACACTGAACACAGACAGTGGAAGAGTCACAAGGACAGCATAGAGACAATCATTGACACATTTTAGGGACTTATGCCTGAAAAAAGAGTTGCTATGTTTGAACGTAGTCACTAAACAAAGGTGTGATCTAAATTGCCACCACAACACATGGTAAAGTCATGTGACACACTCCACTGTTTAAACAAAGATATGATGGAGTTATAATAAAGTAATGCTTAGGTAATGATGATTGCAACTCTTAGAATTCAGCTAAATTCCATTCATCACAATTTCTGTATATGTTGTGTCTTTTCACAAAAATCTTATTGCTTACTCTACAAATCTAAGAAAATTTCAGAAAACATTACTTGGTTTTATTATAACTCAAAATATAAATTTGTACATAGTAGAATGAGTCATTTTAATTAGGTAGTAAGTTTTTGGTAAGACTGGTTGGTACATGAAATATAAAATAAGTTGTTGAAATCCCCAAAACGCACTGGGAGCTTATCAGAACTGTAGCAGCTTGTGGTGGTCCTGATGTGCCTTTGTAGTTGAATGCTTTCTTTTTTGTCTATAGATACTTCCTACTTTGTTGAGCTATAACCTACAGGCAAAGTCTCCAGTTAAGTTGTTAGTTGTAAAGAAAAATAAGTTATCCTCTATTTATTTAATTATTTTGTGTCTAGCTGTGTTTCACATACAGGTTAGGGAAGCAGAAGAAAAACTCTGGTGTTTCTCCTACTGAAAGTCTGTAGAGGTGGTTATTAGATTAATAAAAGCCTGATTATAGGGGTGTACGATATATAGTCTATGATAATATTGTTATAAAATCATCGCCATCAAGTATATTACTCACTTAAAAAAAACAAACAAACAAAAAAAAAAACATTAACACGCTGTCATGTAGATGCACATGCGCATTGATTGCATATACCATCATGGTCTAGTAGCAAAATCAACATGCCAAAAGTCAGAAACAAGTGAACAACAATGCCAGAAGACTAAACATTCACTCCACTGATCAGGTAGTGCCTTTATTAATCTAAACTTTCACTAGGAGAAACACCAGAGTTCCTTCTGCTTCCCTACCCTGTATGTGAAATACAGCTAGAACTTAATTGCAGACTCTGTCTGTAGGTCACAGCTCAACACAGTAGGAAGTGTCTATGGACAGAAAAGAAGGCATTTAACTACAAAGACACATCAGCACCACAACAAGCCGCTCTGCTTCTGATGCACTGCCGGTGAGTTAATGACGGAGCAGAGGACAGAACACATCACAGCCATCTCCAAAGAAATGTGGGTAACATTAGGCAGCACTAGTATTAGCCCCTCTAAAGGAAAAACACTACCAGTTGCACCACTCTGTCTCTATAGGTTGCAATTAATAATCGATTTTATAAGACTGAGAAAATACAATGTAGGTAGGTGTACAATGTACTTTTATAAACACAATTGTACTTTTACGTTTATGTTTAATTACTACTGTGACTGGAGTAATTGCAGAGTAAAACATCACCCTGGTCATTGGTCTGGTCATCTCTGTGATCCCTCTTGTTTGAAGCTGTGGGAGATTTGTGCTTGTTGTTTTATGCCTACAGAACTCTTTAATCTCAGAGTAATTACAACATAGGCTTATGTGACGCCTTTCAGGAATAGGCCTTCTCTTTAAAAACGTAAGTAGTTGTCACACTGAAACAGCCCCAGTTGTTTTCATGGTTCTTCTTGTTTGTTGTGTTGGGATTGAGTGCACCCTGTAAAATGTGCATGAGGGTGTACATCATTATTGATGCAGATAATTAGGTAATTTGTCTTCTCTCCATGTAACCATGACTACATATCAAACAACAATTGATCAATCAAAAAATGAGTGGGAACAACCAGTTTGGAACTAAAATCAGACCAAATCCATACAATGTCTGCCCAGCTCAATGTGTCATGCTAATAAGGCAGCAACTTGTACAGATGCTCCACTTATATTAGATGTTTCCTCTATAACTGCATTCAATAAATACTTGAAATATGCTGTGATTTGTACCAGGCTCCCAAGTTCCACATGGTAAGCCAGGCCTGCCATATATCACATTTCCAGTGCAGTTAAAATGAGCTTGGACATGTCCATGTCTACTTAGTTTGTAACTCCTTAGCTGTGAGGGTTTTTTACTTGGAGAGGAATGACATGCAGGTAAGCAGTATGTCAAGTGGTCTATATAATTAGCTCTGCCCTGCAGGCTTTAAAAGGCATGCACCTCTGTCCTTGACATATATTCTTCCTATGTTTTTATAAAGCCTCCAGACTTTCCATCATTACAATTCATTTGAAAATTGAGAATAGTGAGGAACCCACTCATTAGTGACTTGCAACACATGAGATTACATCTGCACTGCTGTACTGTAAGCAGGATTTCCTAATGGCCTTGCCTGATGTCAGACTTGTTTGGTTTCAGTGATTTGGAAGGTTGGCCTCTGGAAATTGTTAAGGAAACACTGAAGGGGTTCAAACCCATTCCTGCCCCCGTCTGTCTGCCCCCTCCTTCTGCTACCACCCTTTTCCTGCCACGTAGCACCACAGCACACTCTGCCTCTGCCTATGATGTGAGCCATGTTTAGTTATTGTCTGCATGTGAGAACACTCATGGATTTTATTTAAAAGCTTAGCAATTTCCCCTCTAAATGCGTTTGGTCTTTACTGCACTTCTGTGTGAACCCCTTCCACTTTCACTGTAGTGAAAAGTGAGGATGGGTTTCCTTCCTCTTGAAAAGTTTAGATGTTTTAATTGGCTACATATTCCATTTCTCTTTTTTATTTTCCTTCTTTTGTCCCATGACTTTAATCTTCCCAAGTATGAGCAGAAATCATTTGAAGAGTAATGAGGCAGTGAATGGGGGATGCCAGCAGTGGTACAGCAGTTTGTCCAGTAATTGCATAGTTGATGGTTTGATCCCTGGCTCTTTGAGCACCTTTTATGGCAGCTACACCATCCTCAGTGTGTCCTAAACTTTCCCATGATTCATTTAATTAAAAAAAAGTACTATTTAATCTATATGAGAACTATAAAACCTCACCCGAGGTCTAAATATTATTGTGGTACCATTCACAATAATGCTATAGGTATAACTTAAGACAAATTGCAGAAACAGTAACAGTGATTACATAGTAATGTTATGAAAAGCATGTTATTAGCCTTAACAAGCTAACACTAGTTGTGGATGTTGTGTGTGGAGCACTGCAACAACAGATTTAGCTGTATTGCAGTTCACAAACACTAATGATAACATTTCAGCAGTGTGTTGTCAGTATAAAGTTAACAGCTAAAACCTATACCTTGACTCCTAACCTTGAAAACACACTGTATTGCCCATTTCTAACCAGCCATCATCAACTCTAAGGACTGGATCCAGCACTAGGGTCATATCTAAGACATTCAGAAAAAATAAAGCAAAGTGTAAATGTCACATAAATACATCCATCCATTTTCTGAACCGCTTAGTCCCTGCAGGGGTGTGCTGGAGCCTATCCCAGCCGTCATATGGGTGAGAGGCAGGGTACACCCTGGACAGGTCGCCAGTCTATCGCAGGGCCACATATAGACAAACAATTAGTCAGGTAACCTGACTGCATGTCTTTGGACTGTGGGAGGAAGCCAGAGTGCCCGCAGAGAACCCACGCAAACATGGGGAGAGCCACACAGAAAGACCCTGGCCGATCCTGGGAATTAAACCCAGGACCTTCCTCCTCCCATATGTATACAGTTTTTATTAAATATTGTGAAATCCCTTTTCATTTGCAATTCTTTGTCATTAAGCTCTTTGGGTTTTGAATTGTAATTCAACTTAAAAGCCATATGTATGAATGACTTGAGACTTGGCTTTGTAGACCTCCACCCACTGAGCTTAACAAGTTTAAATAGTGCACATCTATACAACAGGGCAACTTTATTCAGATTTCATTTTACATGGTGGGAACAACAGCCAGGCACAACCAAATGCAATCATGTTTATTTTTCAGCAAAACCTGAAGAACAGAGTTGTTTAGTGCCCCACCTCATAACATGAAAGACCTTCCCACACAATAGTGAAAAAAACTGATTGTTACAGCCTCAACTTAACAGTTCTTGACAACATGTCTTTAACAAGAGAGAATGAAAAAAGAACTCAAAACAGATTTTGTTGTGGGTCTGGCAGGAGCAACAGTTCAGTATGAAAACAGCATCTAAATGATGAACACAATGCAACCTCACAACTACAACTTCTTGAGAGACCAGATCATCATCATTTAGCGTACACGTCACCCCTCCATTATTGATTCCCATCAAATATTAATCAAAGGGGACCTTAACCATGCCCACTGAGCTGAGCTCAAGATTGACAGATAGACACCACTTTGTTCTGTATGTCTGTATCACAGTCCAACATGTATTATCTCTGTTTTATCAGGTATGCTTTGAGGTACAGCAGTAGTTTCAACCCAACTAAATGAATGTAACAATAAATTTAACCAATTTCCTTCTATTTTCCTTTTATTTTGGTAATCTGTGAAATCTGCATATCTAGTGTATAGTTTGATATTACATATTTCCAATCATACAGCCCAGCAAAATGAACAAACTAGTTAGGGGTTGTTCTGAAACCAGCTTCAGCTCTATAGCCAAAAAAAAAAAAAACTCTCATTATGCTGGGATTGGAACAGTGTATCTATCTAACATCTCAGGTGCAGGTATTTCAGAAATCTACATTAGCCAGAAAATGTTTTCTCTAGGTTCCTAAAAACTTAAGTGGCGTTTTCACAGATGTAAACTACTAAAGTGATGAAAGTGATGTCTCTCCTTTCAGTGTAGAATATCCTGAATATTTTTGCTCTGCACACAGTCTAGTAGTAGTAGTTTAACCCAGCACAGTCTATATGTCTGCTATTACAAGTTTTGTCCCACATCATATGTCTCTCCTTAATGGACTCTGATATGACTTGATGTAAGAGGAGGCTGACTGCCAGAAGCCTTCAGGGCAGAACAGCTACCTTTTACCATCATAAACATGTTGCCCCACCTCCTCTCAAGTACTTTGCCCACAGTACATTAAAGTCAATCCCTTTGACCCTTGTCAGAAAGTGCCCGCTGAAATGGTTTTGGGTCTGTATCTATTTGAAAGTCTCAATCATCTTGCAGAGAGATCCCAGAGTGGGACCTTGTCTTAGCATTAACATCAATTACCTAGCCTTGATTTAGTGGAGGCTCTGTCTAGCTGAGAGACTTGCTCCATTACTTATCCTAGAACAGGGAGCCATTCCATCCCTCCTCCCTAACTCTCCATCCTATTTACCATCTTGATGTCTCTTTTCAGTTCTCTCTTATCAGCCATTGGTGATACAGAACCACCTTGGGTAAAGGAGGCCCAGCAATGAATAATTGACAAGCTGGAGGCCATAAAGAGGATCAGCTTGAAGGGAAGTGGTCATGTGATGGTGGAAAGGGTTTTCTCACATTACACATTTAAAGGTGAGAACAGGAGTGCGTGTGTCACTTGTTCAACAGTGACTTGTGCCACAGCAGAGTTATAAGAGTAATCGTTGCCTTGCTTACACACACAGGCTGTACTGTGTACGTCATTACAACATTATGGACTGGAAGTAAACATATGGCTTACATTTATAAAAGCTGCAGGTAGCAAATGTTGGTAACAAACTCCCTAAGAAGCGTATCCTCCCACTCAGATGTGCATTTTCAGATTAAGTTCCTCCCTTTCTTTTGTCCCTTTTTTTTTTTTCTGGAGAATTTTGTGTCTATTGTCCAGTAGTGTGTTTGTCAGTGTGGACAAGGGAAGCTCACATTTTGCTAAGGAGGCACCAAATGTTAAGAAGTGTCTGAAACCATTTTTCATCTTAATCTACTTGTTTAAAAATATAATGGAGGCTGATTTAGAAAATATCTTTCAGATATCCTGGCTAGCAGTTGATAACAGACTGGAAAAACATGCCATTATAATTTCCCAAATGCCAACGCGAGAGATAAAAATTTCATGTAAAGTATGTATGTATAACCAAGAAATTAGTTGACTGTTTCATTATCTTGGGGAAAAAAGAAAATATATTGTAAGATAATTTGAGATCATTTTTCAACATCAGAATAAGTGACTGGTTTATCTGATCACACCCATCTTATTCTTGAAAGTCTGTGTTATGAGCTATGAGCCACTGAATCAAAGATCAGTCCCCTACCACTGCCACATCTCCTACCTTCAGTTGTCCACTCCTCTGTGGTGCTGAAAGAGCAGTAGGGACTAATAGTTCATATGCTGGTTTACTGTAATTCACTGTAAAAATTCTAGGATTGTATGGTGGAAGTTTGCATAGATTTGTTCTTGACCATACAATTCCATGTTAGACTGACTGTATGAACAGCACTGACACATCTGGAATGCTTCAGATGAGCAGAGAGCAGACTGTGCTCTGGCATTTTCATGAATGAGAGGCTGCAGAACTGCTGCAGCTGGTTATTAAGAATCACTGTCCAGTTATTACAACTCTTATAACAGCTATGATATCATATCGTCAGGTCAGAGGTTATTGAAAACAAAGAGCGGCACTGACCAGTGTAGCTATATTTAAAACAAGCGAATGAATGACTCATCAGATTTTAATTAATTTAATCGTTCATGGCCCAGGGTTTCTGTGTTGTTGCTGATGATCAGCAAGACAGATACCACACAACAGTAGCCTAATAACTTAACCAGTACTGAAACATTAACATAATTATGTGGAAAGTCAAAATTAAATATTTTTAGAAACACAAACTTTGAAGGATCAGATGGTTGTGATCAGATAAACCAGACTCTTATTGAAACATCTTGTTTTCTGGAGAAAACAGATTTTGTTTTCTCGAAGATAAGAATATTAAAAAAAATTACTTAACACAATTCCCTACAGGTAAGTATCACGTTATGTGTATGTTTTAAATGAAAATCTGTGTTTTCCAGGTCATTGAGATTTGGCAGAGCTTTGTCATGACTCATAAGGAAGTGACTCATTCTGAGCCATGAGTCATTTGTGTTTTCTTTAATGCTGTGGTAGATAGACTTCAGTTGCCTGCATCTAATATGATGGTGAAGTTGAGCTGCGTTCACTACGCTCTGTCTCTGTCTTTATGAGTTTATGTTTAATGTCAACACTCTACAGCCTCGTGGGTCTTGATGGAGTTACCTAAAGTGATTCCCTTCCCATTTGTTGCAAAGTGGTTATTTGGATCAAGGCCCGTCTCTCCAAACCATCTCCACCATCCTCCTGAGATGACACAACCAGCTCACTCTATTAATCATGCAGGAGGCTATACTTGTACAGTGTAAAGATTCAATTGCAAAGTAAATGGATTAGAGGAAAGTGAATTGCCATACTGATGTATAGAGTTAGACAGGAAACATAAGGATGGTGAACCTGGAATTGGACAGTAAATAGATGTATGAGATGAGAGAGGAAACCCATTTCTTGTTATTTGTGTGTCTGTGTGTCTCCACAAGACAGGACCTTCTGTGATTCAGAATGATCTCATGCTATCAGGGATTTTAATTCTGTACAAGTCTCTTTTTTTATATTCTAAAGTAAAAAGTTAAAGGAAAAATATAGTAACTTGCATAATTGTCTTAAAAAACTACAGTGAATATTTTGATAAAATAATTTATCCTGATACTGCCTATATAGATCCTATATTTTTACCATATCACCCACCCCATACTACTACTGTATATAGAATATAGAAAATGATACTGTATCAATTTAAAAAATACTTTATCAATTTTATACTCAACAGTTTATATGCAAAAACTAGTGCCTGACACTGGTTCCTGGTCGTTTTACAGTGCAGCAGTTTCATCTTCAGGTTACATTAAGTGCAAAACATCTGGAATTTATTCAGTATTGATATTTAAGTACTATTTCACTTGCTCCCCCCTGGTGATTTTATTGTGAAGTTGAGAGAAATGCACTTTATTGCACATTTAGCAGAACTGGATTGTTGGTTCATATAAACACACTTCACAAACTTAAAAAAAGCAAATTTAACCTTGTTGAGCAGTGCTTGCACAGTAATTACTTGATACTACTACGCCTTCAAAGCATGGCTCGGCATCACTGGAGCCCCTAGAGAATCTCAAGAAATTTGGATGTCTAATATAGACATATTGAGCCTTATTATCCTCTTCATCACAGTTAGTCTTTGATACTCTGGTGTTTGAAGCAACAATTTATAAATGTTTCATCTGCCAGCTCCAAGTGAGTTGCAAAAGGTTTCCATTAAATATTGTACAGTCTTAAAAACAACTAGTGGTGGGGAACTTTGCTCATCCCAGAAAACAAAAGCTGTAGTCAAGCAGCACCCATCTCCTCGCTTGCTGAATATTTGACTTTGCGAAATAAATAATTTAACCTTGTTAAAGCATAATATTGGATTACTTTTTTGAAAAGCTCACCTGAATGTACTGATAGAGGGCATTATTTGTCTTCACTCTACGAACAACAGAAGAGTTTGGTTTTACTGTCAAAGTTAATATCTCTACAAAGTTTCTAAGGTTAAAGAACAATCGATCTTTGTGTAATTTGTAACTTTGCTGGAGGTTTGACCTTACAGATGTTGTGGTGCATGTATGGTAATCAAATGAAATGTGACGTGTATGATTGGCAATTGAAAGGCTCTAGTGAGAGGTCATTTATTCAGCACATTAAAAAGGGCTTCTCTGACAGAGTCCAGGAACCTCTTTTAATAGGGTCTCATGATCCAATTACAGTTAGTTAGATGCTTATGTTGAACCCAACTGATAGATGGAATGGTCTGTAATAAAATGGGTCATCTGGGGACAAGCTGAACAAACAATGCTGTATTTAACTCATTACCAATACTAATGTCATGCAGTAAAGATGTGTTATGTCTTTTACTAAGTGCAAGGCTCTAAAGGGATCTGTGTTTGCATTAAATCAATAATCAATAAAATGGTGTCTATACACAGCCAAAGATTGTTTGCGTGACTATACTGGATCCTGTCACGTCAGTGTCAAAGTATATAAACTTTTATTATTTTTTATTTATTTATTTTACTTATTTTATGCATAATTTACAAAAGGTGTAACCACTTGCTGCTGTAAACTGACCCATAGGTCATAAGAATAAAATGTGTTACTATTACTATGAGGTCAAATAAACACATTTCTGTTTCTTGTTAGGGTGGAGAGGTCCACAGACCAGGTCATCAAACCAGTCAATGTGGAGGCCTTGTCCAAATGGGTGGGGAAGATGCCAGCAGATGTGGTGAGGGACATGGCTGTCATCGCCCCTATGTTGTCCAGGTTGGGCTATGACCCCCATGCCAACCCTCCCAACTATGGCCGGCCAGACCCCAAAGTTTTGGATAACACCAGAAGGGTGAGTAGTCCTTGCGTTTTGTTTTGTTTTTTTAGTTAAGATCATAGTTATTTCAGTCAGTCTTAGGGTATTATGGACCCTGAAGCACTCAACTTTAATAATTAGTCCTGATTGAAGGCACAGTTTAGGGGAATATTTTACAGCAGTACCCAGAAATCTGGAGGAACTGTGATTGAATTATTGCTTTCTTGTTGAGAATTGTATGTTAATATGAAGCTACAGCCAGCAGTCAGTCAATATAACTTAGCTACATATTGAGCTAAATAGCTCAATAAATAGACCATTATAATAATCCCATGATTGCCTCTTGAACGTTTTGGATTTTGTATGGATTACACAGACATCATACATCATGTGGTATACTTTGTGGTGCTTGTAGGCAAATATTGATACATTTGGGTAGAACCAGGTCTGGTAAGTTGTGTTGGTTATCTTATCTGTGCATTTTGAAAGAAGTTGGAGAAACCCAGGTTGGCTTTGGTGTTCCTACAATCAATGAGCCAATGGCCAAAAAAGAGTTATAATAGTGCAACTCAGATTTTTAAAATTTCACACCACAGCTGCACAGATTTCTTGGTGCCCTTTGGTTTCTGTCCTATTATTTAGCATACAAAGATAAGATTGGTGTATTTCAGTCAGTACAGTACTATGCTCTTCACAAAATCATTTTCATGTTGCAGTGAAATAGGTGGAGTGGCTGTTTGGAAAGTGGGATCAACGGACACAGCATTGTCATAGTATTAACTATATACTGATGGATTAATAACATCTCTTAATGTTAGAAACAGGACAACTGTAATGACTTTTCTGACGCTAACATAAGGTCGCAGTGGAATTATGTCTTATAAATACTTTGTAATGTCATGTGGCACTATATTAATTTTCAATGCATACAATGTATCATGGGGAGTAGTACTACTTGGCCTCAGCCAACAGTTGTATAATGGTTTTTGGCTCGCTCTGATGATGTCTTTTTTTCAGGTGATGATGGCAGTTGCCAGTCAGAAGGGTTTACCTCAGCTTGGACTCCTAGGTTAGAGTTAAAAAAAACTTGGCTGTTCACAAATGAGTGAACAGGGAAAGTCCAAAGGACACTTACTATCTATATGCTCGGCTATGATAATTGCTGCTTCTGTACGATGGCAGCTACACCAGCTATCATCGCAGGTATCCCTTAATATTAAATGACATCGATTAAGATGCCTTTGTGACAAGTGAAGTACTTTTTTCCCCTCTTATTAAAAAATTCTTGCCAGACATCAAAGCCTCCTCATATCTTTTCATCTGCTATTATTTGGACAGGATATGTTTTATTAAATTCTTTTCCTCAAGCTGAGCTATCAAGTGACATACCCTGATGCATCACTCTTTGGATTCTGTACTGTTTGTCTGAGGGACAGGGTGTGATTCTCAGTGTTATTATCTCTCAAGGTCTGTGGATGCTAATGTTTCAAGGTCACCCCTGTGGTCATAGCCTAATTTCTCTATAATTGACATAAGTATGTTTTGGTGGCGGCAGTAATGGTGATACATTTGCATATGATGCCATCAAAACTATAGCAAAAAAGATTACTTCACATTCCACACAGTTCACAGGGACATTATGAGGATCAGGAAACAACTGAAACACTGCCTGTAATTTCTACCCGTTTGTAATGAGTCTTGGATGTATAGTTGAAGTGGTCCACTGCTGCTAGACTGAAATACTGCTGTGTTACAGGCCTTAGTGATAGCAGACAAGATTCAACAGTGGTGAAAAGTGTGTGGGAATTGTAGTTTTGTTGCTATCCAGACTCAGGAATGTCTGACCAGCTTGACTGCTCTCATATTGAACTGCTGTCCAAATATTTCTGGCTGAGTTGCTGCTCCCAGACTATAAGAGTGGAACATTTACCAGGTTTCTGGGCTTTTTCCCAAAACATCTTCTCTGTTCAGTCATGGAGTCTATTAGTGTCCATGCTAAATACTTTCAAGTGTACCAGGGTGAACTGAACATCACGTACTTTGTGTACATTTGATCTGCAGGTGCTTAGGCGTCCAGCGAGATGAAACCTTGGAAAATATTCCAAAGTTCAGATGAATGCACATGCCCCCCCTTTTTTTTCTCTCTCTTTTTTTTTTTTTAAGAAAAATAGACTGCTATTGTAACACTACTGGGGAAGATTTGTTCTGTTTCTGCATGACAGTTCCATCATGAACACTGGTGTTGACACATTAAATTCCCAATAACTGTTAATAGATCAGTACAACTGCCTTATTATAGAGATACACTTTGATTGCAAAGCTAAATAAATTAATCAGCGAATGAATAAATACAATTTTGTAATTATAGCATTCTGTTGTTAGGATTAAATCTAATTTAACATAGATTGATTGTGCAGGAACTGGAACCTGTTTAGAACTTGCCAGCGAGGTAGTTTTTTTAAGATGTCTTATTTTATTATTATTGCACTATTTTAGTTATTTGCACAGCCAACCAGAAAAGGCAGACTATTCATAGCTAATTCATCATACTTTTTCATACTTTTCATACTTTTTCACAATGCAAACATGAGCTGTGGTAACATCATAGTGAAGAACCAGATTTCTCTTGAAATAAGGCAGGACAGAACCTGACTGAAGTTCACCTTTTTCTCACACAGCAAAATTTAACACTGAATTTCCCACAATAAATGAATAAATAAGTGTAATGTTGGTGTCTTTAAATTGTGTTCCCTTTATCTATTGTGTTGTAGGGAACACAAGTGGTGTTGCACTGCTTGGTTTGTGTTGTTACAGCTAGTATTAGTCCTCCTCAGCTGCAAGTCATAGTAACCAAAACCAGTGTTTATTTGTGCCATATTAGTGTTCAGTCGCATGTGTTTGTGTCACAGACAGGAGTTCCTCTTAATAAAGCCTGCTATTTATCATGCAGTGAAGATGTTTCAGCAAAGCATCCACTCCATTTCTTGCTGTTTTCCCATTCCAGCAGGATGTATCTCCCTGGTCACATAAATCCGTGACTTGTACATTAGCAGAACAATACAATACAACAACCAAAGCTGAGAATATGCACACTTGGTGAAAGCTAAATAGCCAAGATAGACTGTTAACTGTGAGGCCAGGGAGTGTAGCACAATACATTTAGTTTTAGCAGGGAAAAAAAGCATCAGTTTATATTGTTTATTGCTTGTCTGTGTGTGTGTCTGTGTGTGTGTCTGTGTGTGTACCAGAAGATGATCAGCAGGTTGTGTGGTTTGATTTTTCTCAATGTGGACAGCTTGAGAGCCATTCCAGTGGCCAGTCCTTGGTGGAGGATGTCTTTAAACCTAAAACTAGAGCTTTAAC
>OMLM01000998.1:20403-32220 GCA_900302695.1 Helostoma temminkii | reverse complement strand
GAGCAGTAAAGTTAAAAGTAGTTCAGGCAGTAAAATGAAAAACATAAGGATTTAATTTGCCTGGATGTGTGTGTGTGTCTGTGTGTGTACCAGAAGATGATCAGCAGGTTGTGTGGTTTGATTTTTCTCAATGTGGACAGCTTGAGAGCCATTCCAGTGGCCAGTCCTTGGTGGAGGATGTCTTTAAACCTAAAACTAGAGCTTTAACCAATCTTAGTGAAGCATTTGATTGTTTTTCCATGTGCTTAAGGACAATGTAAATGCAAAACAAGAATGGATTCAATTTATCATGTTGTCAACACTGTTATGACTTGAACAGAAAACATTTGCAGGGTAGGATGTGAGGGGAGTATTTTCTTCACTTTGGCATTTGTTGGAAAATGTGGCTGACCACAAACATGATGGAAACTATTGACACAATGACACCTCATATGCTCTTTTTAAGAGTCAGACTAACTTTAAAAGGGAAGTAATATGCCCTGATGTAACCCAGTGTACGGTATAATTCCAGTGGTCTTTTAATGGAGAACTAATTGTGTCTCCAACAATACATTGGTAATATACACCATTAATTTATTGATCAGTATCATTAGCAGCATATATTTGCTGTAATCTTGGTTGCCTTTTTGCATACAGTGTAAGGGTTGAACTATTTTATTATAATGTGTTATTTTCTCAATTTTTGTGGCAATTTTTCACAAGCTTTTATGCTTTTTCATTTTTTGATTAAATAGTTTTCTGAACTCACTGCCACAACTTTTGTTAATGTTCATTGTATTTTACATGATGAAAATTATGTTATTCTGTGGTCCTGACACAAATGTCTGATGTTTAATTTCTCACTACATTAAATCAGTTTAATTCACCTCTATTACATTGGTGAAGTAGATACAGTCTGCAGATGATTTGCAGAATAACTATAAATTGGCTAGGCTTTATTCTTGGAAGACATGGAAGGGTCTTCCTACTGGTTAGACTAGATATCATCAGTGGCATTTGTTGGCTTATTTGTGTCAGAGACAGAATCATGAGTACCAGTCATCCAGTACAGAGCAAGAACATACAGCAAAAATGATGTATTTTTCTAGTAATTCTAATATGCTAGGATATATTTCATATTATATTAACTCACACTTGTGACCAAAATGATCAACTAAACTTGCACAGGAACTTGCTTGAACCAGCTCCCAGTTTAGGTTCGAAAAGCCAACACCCACTCTACTTTTGAGACTAGGCTTAACAGTTCCCCTTTTGATAAAGCTTATAGTCAGAGCTAGTTCATAAAGATGATTGGACATAAAGATGTGTATACATAACGTCTTTGTGTGTACACAGATTCAGATGTACAAAGTGTTGTGCACATCTGGCCACAAGACATCTGACATACTGTCTATATTCACAGAAAACAGCTGTTGTTAATCAATAGTTCTATGGTGTTGAAGCACAATGTCTCATTGTAAGATGAGTACAAAGGAGCACATTATCCCAAATGTCTGACTCTTCCTTTAACATTGAATCTACACACTGTGTTGCCATCATGGCTGCCTCATGTGCCTTGAGCTCAGATATCAAAGCCTCCTGCTGTTCCTTCTGTGTCACCACCATGGTGTTCACTGTAATGCATTTCATATGTGCCTGTTTACATATTTTGGATCCAGTTACTATCCATATGAGTCTGTGCAGGTCCCTCCTCTGTCTCTGCTCTCTGAAACAGTTAACACTCTCCTCACAATAGACATTATGTCTTTTGTTGACACATGTTGAGATGCTCTGTACATCTGCAGATTATTAGTGTGATTCCCTTGCAAAAAATCCAGCTGCAGGGTTTATATCATTGTGTGCTTACCCTCCCTTGTCCCTCCCCTCTCCCTCCTGGGCCAGAGATCCTGCATACAAAGGAGGGCCTCCTACCATCCGGTTTCAAGTAAACACTACGTTTGTTACAGGGCCCAGTGGTCAATTTGCTTATACATATTAGAAATTTAAGAAATGTAACTTGTCTGATACACATTTAGTGCTCGGCTGATAGTGTTCAGTAGATTTATCGGATCATCTCTTCTTTTAGGCTGTGAGTAAAAAGTCAGTGGGTTGGATTTGTAAAAGTGTAACCAGCATTTCAGATCTTCTGCTGCTATTGTATACAGTATATTTATGTACTAATTATTTCAGGATGTAGCAGGCTATGAACATCATTTAGGCTGCTCTTCCAAAACTGTTTGGTTCAGTTTTTTTTTGAGTCACAATCATTTCACAACCATTTCTTCTGTAAGTGGTTGTTTTTGTTATGTCCTAAATTGTGTTAACTAACAACAGATTACATTTGAATCTTTGAAACTTCCTGGTAAACTGTCTACATTGTGGAAAAACACAGACATAAAACTCAATCTCATAGCAGGATCTTGAGATTAGAGAGTAACAGGGAAATGGTGAAAAGGGCACTCTGTACACTGATGTGAGCTCTGTTTGTGTTTGCTGAAGACATCCAGTCTTTATCTCTGGCTACCAGATCACTCGTTTGGGAGTTGAGTTAAGGAGGTGTGGTTTCTAGTTTGTTCCTGTTCGTAGCCAACTGTTTCCCACTGCTCAGAGAAGCACTTTATGCAACATTTACATTAATATGATAAAAAATGTATATGACAAATCTTTCCTCATGAATTTAATCTTTTGGATTTGAATTAAATGACTGAACTGTGGGAAAGTGCTGAAATCCTGAAAACCTTGGGTGGTCATTCTCTGTAGGTTGATCTCTGTAAGAAACTCCTCTCACATTACTTAATATAAATAATAACCAGTGCATCTTTTAGTGGAAATGATTTTATTTTAACAAGGTTCTTGTGTAACTGCCATTTATTCTGCTGTTGCATTGACTTCCAGAGGACTGTTGCATAACTTGCAGGGTCAGTTGTAAAATGCAGCCATGATGCTTTCTCAACTCTGAGAAGTGGTTTAGTCTTACTGTACCTTCCCTTTGTCCTTTTTTTTCTCCTGTTTCTTGTTGTCTTCATCTCTGTTAATTTGTTCATTTATTAAATAGCTCAAGCTCAGTGTATGATTTGTGTGTGAATGCTGGAGATTGCCAGAGTTCAGTATTCAATACATCCAATACTACACTCTGTTACTGTGGTAGCACCCCCCAACCCTACCTCCCTCCTCCCCCAGATACTGTGCTGCATTGCGTAAGACATCTGGCAGCCAGCCCTCAACTTAACCACTGTATGATGAAGCCACATGTGGAAATGCTCTCTCTGCTGTCTTAAAATTTCACCCAGTCCCATCCAAATATTTACCCACAGTCTCATCTCTCCTTTAGCCCTGATTTCACCACAGAATATACAGCCTGGATCCAGCTGCTCAGTAGGAAAAATAGTTTGGAAGCATTGGTTGGACAGTGTTTGTGTTGTGAAGACTGAGAGAACCATGGATGGATGATTAAGGAAGCTTGACCTGCTGAGAGCAGCCTTATATCAGTGGTGCATGTTGTTTTTACTGAGTGAAGAGCCATCTGGATTAAAGTTGTTCAGCTCTGTGAGCGCAGCAGATAACAGATCCTTCAAAAAACCTCTGTTTATACTGACGTGATGTATAGACAACCTGTGGTTGAGAAGAATCTTGAATCTTGTCAGAAAAAGGTTTGTACATCTTTGTTCAAGTTTTAGATAATGGTTATGTTTGCTGCATATTTAGAACATTGATGATTGTGTTGCTCTGCTACCAGTGCTGAACTCAAAGGCTCTCAACAAAGAACTGGGTCTCACATTGTCTCAGCTGGGATGAAAGATTTTAGCAAGGTCATTAGGGCTTATGTCTACATAAGTTTAGTTGAGAGTATGTGGAGTTTGTTCTTCCTTTAATCTGTGACACAGTTCAGTAAACCCCAAAAACACATACAAGACCCAACACTATTGACTGGGCCATGTCCATGTGTCACTTTACAGCAAGTATGTGATGCCCTGTGAGACGGCAACACAGACAGTAGTAGTCTAATGAGCTAACAGTGACTTGTGTAATATCTCTGCTTTCCTGTACCAGGTTGTGGTGTCAGGTCTTAAAGACGTACCTGTAGCTGAAGCCACACATCTTTGTCTTCTCCACCAATTACTTTATTAAAATGAGAAAATCAAGACCTCTGCTTCATCCAGGTTTCATCTCTGACTGTTGGTCAGCACCTTGCTGTAATTGATGCTCACCAGTGCTGGCTCTTTAAGCCGCAGTCAATAGCATTTAAGTGGCTGTGCAGTTGTTCTGATCACTGGTGAGAAGTGGATATTGGAATCAATAAGATCTCGGTTTCAGTCACAATGAGAGTTAGTGGAAAGATGAGAAACAATATGTGTCGTGTTTTAGGTCTATGGGTAGACACTGTCCTCATCGGTCCCACTGTAAAACTCAACCATCATGACACTTCTTGGCTCTCACACCTCATTAGAGACTCGTATTTAAGAAACTGTTGACTGGATGAGCATGGATGAGCATGGAAACAAGTAAAAGATTCAGAAACTCTTTTAGTTGACACAATCAAGACATGATCTAAGTTTTCCACATCCACTAAGATGATGGTTTATGCTTGTCTTTTATTTTTAATTAGTGTTTTTATGAACTCCTGTTCCATGTTCCTGTCACACAAATGGTTCATCTTTAGATTCATCTTAACAGTATTATGAATAGAATTTATTTTGCTGTAGCTGAGTTCTGGGGCTCGTGGATTATTTGTATGATCTGTTCTTTCTCGACCGTCCCCCAACCCCAGTTTCTTTTTCTGCCTCAGTAACTTAACACAGTTTTATGTGTTAAAAACGTGCTGTAAATAATCAACAGAGTTCACTGAGCTTTTTTTAAATTTCAAATTCCTTCATTTTGGGTTTTAAAGTGACCCTGGTTTAGTTTCTGTAGAAATCAAAACGCTCTCACTGGATCTCTTCCAGCTCTCACTGGAATGCTGGAAAACTTCTGAATAAAGTTGAGCCTGTCTCTGCATGTCGTATACAGAGGTAAATCTGGTCACATCTGGTGAATACCCTGTTAATAATTCTCAGTGGAAATAACTCATTAAACATTCCCTATTTATGCAATGATTGCCCAAACCTGTGGTGGAGTAAACGTCATGTTTTATGATTTTAGTGCCTCTAGACCAGAATCTATGAAAAGCAGTATGTAGCCAAGCTTTTCACTGCAAGATTAACGACATTGTAATGGGACAACGTACAGTGATTAGGATTTGACATTGTTTAAAAAGTGTCACTGCTTGTTCCAATCCATACATTATTAAAAATGTTTTGTTTTTTGATTTTTGAATAATTATTATGGCTTTTTACAAAAGAAATGGCATTTTTTAGATCCATGTAGGACCAGTGCTTAGAATCTTAGAGGTGTGTGCGTCTGTGTGTGTGTGTGTCTGTGTCTTGGCAAAACTGCCACTGGGAGATTAAGAGCTGGAAGTGATTAAAATGTCCTGTGAGGTTTCCTTCTTTCAAAAACAATGTACAAATGGTGACATTTGATAAAGGAACAGTGGAAGGACTATCATCAAGCTTGTGGTCTTAAGTGTTGGTCCTGTCCCTCCCTTCCTTCACAAACAGAGCAGGGAGAAGCTGAACAGTTTCACTGTGCACTTAAGATGGATGCCTTTAGTTTGAAATAACAATATCTTTGGAAAGTTTCTACCCAGGGAGGGTGGAAGCTGACGGGCATTCGGCTGAAACGTTCTCCCTCCACTGGCTGCGGCTCCACGCTGGCAGCAACGCACTGGGCTGTTACCACATTTAACCCCCGGGGACTAGAGGCTTAGTCACAGGGAGCTCCAGCCTTACAAAGGCTTTACTCTTGTTTGGCAATTCCACACTAGGCCGACCTGTTGCTTGTACCAGCAGACGCCTTGGCTGACCCGACGGTGCTGGTCCATCCCAGATGGAGATCTGCCTGGCCGCGCTGGGGGTTTTGGTTTCTGCTTGTGACAAGGGTTAGGGGTGGAAATCATCCTGTGGTGTGGTCAAACATGCTTGATTTCACTGTGTTTTCTAGAAAAGTGTGATGCAGTTCAGAGTAAAGTGAACATATGGAATAATAAGTAATAAATGGAATGAAAAAGTATTAAGAAAATGAACTGTTTAGATAATCTAGCTGCCATTTAAGTCATTACTTAAGCAAAACAGCTTGAATGTCTAATTTAGACACAACACAGCTAATGCAGCACACCAGTATCATATATAAAAGAAACCAGTAGAGATAAAAGCTCTCAATGGGCTGAGTACTGTCACATATTTAATAGTCAAAATACCCAAAGACACTACAATACCAGAGACTGACCATTCAGGCAAATAATATTTAATATAGAAAGTGAAACTGAGGACAGATGGAGGGGATTTAGTGACACCAGTGTCTGAATATATGAGAAAATCTTATTTTAAAAGTATTTACTAACTGTTTGTTAGTAACTAAGGATTAAACAAAGAATTCAGATGTTTGGTGCAGAGCGAAAACAGCAGGTGCTTCATGCCTCATCGTTTATTAGTTGATTTTTAGTTTGTATTAAGATTTTTCTTTTGCAAAAAGGAACTAAAGCTGTAAAATCCATGTTGTGGAGTAAAAAGTACAACATTTCCCATCATGCTGTAGTGGAGTAAAACTCCCTTCCTGTTAGTTTAAAATGGTCAGTAAAGCAGCACAGCAGTGTCTCTGTCAGGCAGCTCAGGACGCTTTAAATCTTCACCACTCATGAGCAGTTAACAGATTCTTCAGAGGCTCAGCGACAGAGTCATAGTCTGTGGGACAGGAGCACGAAGACTTTATGCCACTGACCCGACTGATCTGGCCTTTCCCAGATCCAGTCCTGCATCGGTCTTCTCTCTGAAGGACACACTGATTTGTAGCATGTCTGTGTCCCAGACTCAGTGGGACATTTTTGGTTTATCATTCACCACATGAATTTATTACCTAGGGTACACTCAGAGGGCATTCTGCTCCACTTCTCCTTTACATGCGCTGCCTTTGTGTGTGAGCAGAAGGTTTGGACAGGCTTAGAGCAGTCTGGCCCGGAGCCTGTGTGTGCTGAGAAAAGCTGCAAAATGGCACCGAGGCGGAAATGAGAAACATGCACTCGCCTCTTTGTCTCTGGTGTTGGAAATAATTTGAGATTACGTTCAGTTTCTGGCCGTACGCTCACTTCAGGCTAAACACGCAACCTTGCATGAAGGCACGCAAGAGGATTAAAGAATGACTTGTGTTTTGGGGAAGTTTTAAAGGTTGGGAAATGTTCCAGCTAAGCCTTAAACAATAGTTAAAAAAATATCCATATGAATATTGAAAATGTCTGTGCAAATGGGGGGAACAAATCCAGTCTTATTCCAGAGTTTATCTGAGGCTGCAGCAGCAGTCTAACCCAGACTAGCTAATGAAGTGAACAAGGAGCAAACTCCCTGTTTCTGTTAGTGTCCTTCTACTGTGGGTCAGCAGAGAGGGAATATGCTGGAAGATAACAGTGTGAAGGTCCAGATCAAGGTCTGAAGGAACTATAAACATAATGGAGAAAAAGCTGATAGTCAGTCATGTGATAGGACATGGTTAACTGTGAGATCACTAAGCTAACAGAGATTTCTCTGCAGATGGAGAGTGATGTCAGCTAAAGTACCAGCACCACAAAATGTTCACTTGCTGTCTTTTGAGATATTTCTTTGTTTCTGCATTAATAAAGAATGACCTAACACACAATGACATTTTATTGAAGTCCCAAAGCTGAATAAAATAAACCGAATCAAATTAAAAGCTTAAGAACTTTAAGCCCATTCCTCGCACTGAGCCGTGGGCTGGTTTCCTGGATGAACTGACTTAAACCTTAGTTGTTCTTTCATAGAATGTTTGGGCTCATTGCCCTGCGTCATGATCCACTGTCTGTCAAGCTTTAGCTCACAGATGATATTATGACATGTTTTCGTAGAGTTTCTTTGTACCACTTAGAATTCTTCATCATTCGTCTTCGTCCTTTATCATCTTCATTCATCAATGATGCCAAGTCATCCTGATCCAGTGACAGCATTTCAGGGCTGGATCATGATACTGCCCCCACCATGTTTCACAGGGATCAGGTTCTCATGCAGGAATGAGGAGTTGACTCATCACCAAACATGTCTCATCTGGTCACAGAACCTTCTGTCAGTTGCTTTCTAACTGATCCACGTGAACAAACTGTAGATGAGCAGCAGTGTTCTTTTTGGAGACAACTTTCTACATACAGTTGTTGTTCAGCGTTTACCTGATGGTCAACTCATAAACATTTCTAACATCCACTGCAAGAGAAACCAAACCGTTTAGAAATTCTTCTGTAACCCTTGCTCTCATTGATGTGGAACAACTGAGTCAAATGTTTGCCTCAGATGAAGAGATAATCGTAGAGGTCTGGAGCACAAGCAGCACTGTGTGAGCTCATCAGATGTACAGTAGGTTAATAGTGTGATGTGGTGATAGAACGGACAGTCAGCAGTCTACGTCTCTGTGCTGAATTCCTCTGATAATCAGGAATCGCACTGTTGGTAACTGCACCCGTGTTTTTATCAGAGGCTGACACAGCCATTCTGTTCTCCACTACTTCCTGTGTAGACACAGTTAGGTGTCTGTGCAAATGTGACACATGTTGTAATAATCAGACTAGTGCATAAAGAATCCATCGGTGTGTTGACTGCGTCGCAGTCAGCGTCTCCTTTCTCCTGTCAGGCCTCTGGAGGAAACTACCTGACCCATTTTACCTGGTGTGACAGAAGATTCACCTACACTGAGGATTTCATGTCAGACTGTGTGAAGCCGCTATAGTCGTACGCAACATGCTTTAGTCTTATTCATTCACTAAGTAATTAGATGATCCAGTAAATCCAGATGATGAGCTCTAAACCTGGTCCTTTGTTTTTCCAGGTCTTTAAAGGTGAATTTCAGCTTCCAGATTTCCTAAAAGAACAGTCACAGGTACAGTAACATTTCTGCCTGTTGTTGAGCTTTGTTCTTTTCATCTTTCCTTTTTGTTTTTTTAAAGCAGATTCACACTTTTTACAGTCGGATTTGAGTTGAACCACCTTCAGCTCAGTGGAAGATCAGCTCACAGCTTCATCTCTTGTTTTGTCACCATCTATCGCAGCAGCACTTTTCTGGTCTTTATGGTTTCGGTCTTTTTAGTGGTTATATAGTAACTTAGTCTTTGTGTTGTCTTTTTGCCTCAGTTCAGCCTGACGGTGGCTAAAGGGCACTTCTGCCCTCTTCTGGTAGTTAGAAACATCTACATCTATGTCCTCCACATTGAAGAAACAAACACGAGCCTCTTTGTAGGTGGGTGAAGGGTGTGTCACTGAGCTGATGATGTAACTCCTGCTGTTTGTTCCTCCACACAGATCCAGAAGTCTGCAGAGAGACCCAACCCCAGTTAGGAGCGGAGAGCGTGCCATCACCACTACACACAGGTACAGCTGCACCAGTGTTCTTATGTGGATGTTCAAACAGGTGTACAGAATAACTGAATGTTTTATATTTTCCATTCTCCAAAACGGCTTCCTTTTGCTTTGATGACAGCTTTGTACATTCTCTGTCAGCCTGGACACCTGTAGTCACCTGGAATGGTTTTCCAACAATGTTGAAGGAGTTCCCAGAGGTGTTGAGTACTTGTCACCTGTCAGAGGCCACTTTTCAGACTGACTCACCCTCATGTATCCACATGATGGACTGTGTTTTCTCTTTACTTATCTGAGTGTTTCCTGCCACAATATGTGTTTGTACAGTAGCTGTAGTAGAACTAACAGGACTGTTGACTCTGTACTCATCCTTCGTCTGATGGTCTAGAGAACATTAAGAAGGCGGAAATGTCACTAACTCTTGACAAAGTGGTCCATTCCCGGTGACTACCTCATCGATCTGATGAGTGTGCCAAGTGAATGTGCAATCTAAAATATGATTTATCAAATGGACATATTCTGGGTTATTTAACACATTTTACTGACTACATAATCCCATATATGTTTCATAAATTGGATTAATTTAGTATTAAGGTTCAATGTTGAAAAAATAAAAGTAAAGAAAAACCAGTGAAGGAGGTTTGTTTCATGTTGTCATCTCAAATCTAAAATCCATTTAGTCTTTTGCCACTTCTTTCTAAGCTTCAGTGTTTGTCTTTATCACATTCTCTTATTTGGAATCTCACTGTTGGCAGCTGCCGCCTGCTGCTCGTCCCTAAATGTGAAACATCTTGTTTCATTCATATAAATAGGTTCAAGCTTGTGTGTTTTTGTAAAAGGTGAAAAGGGCCACATAGCATTTTAATGGTCACATAAAAAAACAATTTTATCCAAACAGCTCCACTTTACCTCAGCATGTCCACGGGACAAAATAATAGAAGTATTACTCCTATTTCAATCAAGTGAAAGGACAAAGTACATGCTCCACTGTGAAAATCAAGTATTTTAAAGTTAATAACATAAATGCACATTTTTGAAGGTGAAAACTTCAAAGAAGCTTTAACAAAGATGTGTGTTACCATAGAGACGAGGTGTGAAACAGAAATGGCAGCTGATAAATGTGGATCAGCTGCTTGGTCCATATTAATTAGTGTCACTGTAAACTCTTTGAATCTGTAAATGTTTTTCATGTTCAGAGCTGAACTGCTCAGAGGTTGACCCTCATTGTGCCACAAATCACCCCTGTGAGCTCACAGCTGACCGCCTGAAGCAGTGAACACGCCGCTAGGAAACACTTGAATAAAACACAGATGAATTATTTAACATTTGATATGAACTATCCTATTGTCATGTTTCAGAAAACAGAACATCATTGTCTCCCTGTACGTGTGTTGGGTCCCAGCACATCTCAGACGTCGGACAGTGTGGTCACAGCCGGGCTGCTGCCACTGCTCTTGGCCTTCAATGTTGTACTGTATGAAAACATAATACTGGTCCTCACAGCCACAGAATGTCTGATTATTTTGGTGTCACATCACACTCATCGATTTTTAGAAATAATTACTGGCTGTTTAGAAAAAAACAACTCTGTAATTCTGTTGTAAGAAACTGCAGTGAACTTAAATCACAAGTATTTATGAATGAAAATTTAGCTTTTGAAAAATGCAATACATATTTTAATGTTTGTTTTTTTTTCATGCCTTTGTATTGTGCAATGTTTGAAGGGTATTGATCAGTTGGAATTGTATCTCCGTGATAAACAGTGTTTTTTAAAAACTGTTTGTCTGTCTGTTTCTTTTCATGACAGGAAAATAAAGCTTATGATGAAAATTAGCACAAGATGTTGTTCTAGAGATGTGACTTGACGTTAACTGTAGCACGTGACGGCCACAAACTGAAGCTAGGAGGCAAGAGGGCAGATAGCTAAAGGTCAGAGGTCAAATCTGGTGTTGCACCAAATCTGTGATAGATCGGATCCAGTTTACAGGATTTGCACGTGTACAGATGACCTCACTGAAAGTTTCATGAATCAACAGAAAATCCTGCATTTCCCATAATGCAACCAATAATCTATTTGAAAAATTGTAAATTGTAAAGGAAAATGAGCAGCATGTTAATGAACAACCTCTTATTTAATACGTTACATTCAAGGCAAATGATACATCCTTACAATTCACATCCATGATGCAGTCATTGTCTCTCTGAATAAATAGAAATCTTAAAGTCAGTGCACAACATAGAGAAAGAACACTTAACAGTCAACGTGTAACATAAGTCTTCACACATTCTGCATCTGTGACTAGTGCTGCTAAAACCAACATAAAAATAGATCTCAAAATAAGTTATATATATATATATATATATATATATATATATGTTCTATATATTTAGA
>OMLM01000998.1:8744-20381 GCA_900302695.1 Helostoma temminkii | reverse complement strand
TATTTACAGCATGATTGGTTTTCTCAAACAACATAAAATGCACAGTAGTTAAAGAATCCAAGATCACATTTTCAAAAATATTTTACACACATAGTAAACAGTCAGTCTTCAAGATGCAGTATGAAATTGCACATCATGCCACAGAGGGGGCTGTTTCAAGGCTTTGGTACACAATGTCCTGATTGGAAGAAAAAGCGCCACTACAGGCCCCGGGTTCCCCCACCAACCCTCCTCTGTCACCGTGGCAGCAGGGTGGGGGAAGGGCCAGAGCCCATAGTAAGGTACATCCATACCAGCGGCCGTTTCTGGGATCAAACTAGCCAATCAGAGAGCCAGATGACTACAGTACGCTTCAGGATTGGGGAAGACTCATGGCAATTGGATCACAGGTGCAGGTCCGCGCAGGATGACCAATCGTATGCAGCCGTGTTGGACGTTTTAAGGAGAGGAGGAGGGTCGAGATAAAAGGTCACACTGACAACAGGGACTGGAAACGTATCAAAAATTTCCCAGATTCTCTTCAGAAACAAACGTGAATGTGCTGTTACTGTGGAGCCAGAACCAACAGTACCTGTAGTAATACTGAGCCACTCAACACTGGGGAACGTTTGACGCTAAAAGCAGCTTTTCTCTGGTACCTTTGAAACGTGGGACCAAAGACGTGTTGGTTTTTTATTTTCAGAGACTAAACTGGAGTTTAGATGAGATTCAGGTTTCACATGGACGATTGCAGCCACTTGTTCTTGCTGCTTCAGATCAGTGGGAAACATGAACTCGTTCAAAGGCCAGAATTCAGGGTGTGAGTGCTCTGAATAGTAAAAAGGTAGCTTAATTGTAAATACTGTGTAAACAATTTTTAAAATCACAGTCTAGTATTTTTAATGATATAATAAAAAATGTTTTATCTGAGATGCAGTTTGAAAGACTGACGTCTCCAGTCAGACCAGTGGACTTGTGAGGAAGCTGGTTTTGGTCTTTTCGTGGGATTTGCTGTTATAATCCTTCTTTTCTTTGTGTCTGTTTCATTTTGTTTGTTTTTTATTCATTTTGGCTAAAACTGGTCTAATATGAACATAATTATACCAAACATACCAGAATCAGACTATAAACCCCAATCTTGGTATCACAGCATGAAAATCATGAAATGTTCTGTGAGCTCAGTGGCAGTCAGAGAATAATGGAGCTACAGAAGAGCGTGTGCTGCTTCTCCACTGTTGTGCTTTTCTACTGGAACAAGGAAGAAACATGCTTCACCCACTGACGTGCTCAGAAAAAGTGGCTGCAGTTCATCCTGAGGGTCTCTGCAGTTTGGCCTCTCGTGGTGCCTCCGGCCCCCCACTGGCTGTGGTGAGGCCTTCACAAGCACCATAAAGGAAACCCTCACAAAAAAGTGCAATTAGGTACCTTGAGCTGTCACTGAAAGGCAACATCTGTGTGATAATGAACTTCTGGACATAAAAAGGGCCTGGGGACATGCTTAGTCATAGAAAACACTTCAAAGGTAATTGGCACAGTCCATTTGGTCACTAATAGAAACTTCTTCGTGGCTTCTTCTGTGTGTGCGTGCTGCACTCCACTGAATTCTTCGGGCAGCAACACTGAGAACGCTTCAGCCTTTCTGACTGACATCCAACATGTTCTGTTAAGAGTCAAAGATATGAGTGGGACTCTAGAGGTTGGAGTGTGTGTGTGTGTGTGTGTGTGTGTGTTCAACCACACACATAAGCTCTGTAGGATGGGGAGATTCATAAATGTGTTCACAGTGTGATCAAACTCACAAGCATGCAGACAAATCCACATGTCTGAACGGACACCGTGGGCATTCCATGTCAAGGAAATGTAAACATGTCAAGGCCGAGCTCCGGAGCCAGGCTGAGTCGGTGAACGCAGCTGCCCACTCGCAGGGCTTTCATTTGGGCAGGGAGAAGGTCCGAGCCCCCTGGACGTGCTCAGGATGGGTGGAGGTCTAGAGGGACGAGGAGGAGCTGGGTGTGCTGCAGGGGCCACTCTCCTTCCTCCTCCTGCTCTGTAATCACTTGTTATCCATCAGAGACTGGACTTTGTGCACCAGCTCACGTGCTATCTTCAGGATATGTTGGACATCGTGACGCTCTGCCATCTCTGTGGATTACACACAAACACACACATTCTACCACACAGCAGCTGAACCAGCTTTCCTCACTGCACTAGTGTGTCCTGAGGCCCATGTTTAGTAGAGTACACAAAGAGAGCTTAGTTAGTTGTTCACACACACACACAACACACACGTGTCTTACCATTAAAGAACTTGATGATGTCAGTAAAGTCCATGTTGTTGTCCATGATGATGTCACGGTAAACTGTGACCAGGGCCAAGGCCAGGAAGAGGACGAAGTGCTGTGAGGATATCCTGGGAGCCACCCAGATCACCTCCCACACCGCAAACACGTCCTCGTACAGGAGCTCTGCGCAAGACCGCGCACACACACAGACACACACACACACAGAGTTTCTGTGTCCTCATTAACATTTCTGTGATGTTTTCATGTCTGTCCACAGCCCTACTGACCCAATCATCATGTCACAGTCTCATACTGACATAGTCTTTAAGGATAGAGAAATGAACACAAAGGTTTTAAAGGGAGTTTTAACACAGCACCGTCAACCATGTGAGTGAGACCAGGAGTCTTATCTGTCCAGACACATCAATAAGTGCTGCATGTTCACCTCTCTTAAAGTCCAGCAGGAACCAGCGGTAACAGAAGTAGAAGTGAGTGTAATCTCCGTTCTGCTGCATCAGTTCAAACAGCTCAGAGTCCAGGATCTGACAGAGAGATGGAGACAGTGTTTCAACACTGGTCACACACAGTGAACTGTTGGATCTCACAGTCATGTTATTAAGCTATGAGCTTTGTACACACAACATCATAAAGACATCTAACACACACACAAAATAACGGTTATCTGCTTATCTGTCACCTGGATCAGTGACCTCATGTTGGCAAAGTGTGTGTCCATGGCTCCTCCGTTAGGGAAGTTCTGGCTCATCCTCTTCATGAGCTGAGTGAAACAGCTGTAGGCCAGGCACTCTGACACACATACACACACACAGAAAATAAAAGCACATATAGCATGTAGCCAGCACAGTGCTTTAAACAAAGCATGTCGGTCCCCATGTCCCCTGTTTTGTCTGTTGTAAAATGAAAATCAGTTTTGACCACAACAATAAAAATCCAGTTTCACTTCAAACATACACTGACTCAGTGTGTATGCTGAGCTTTGAGTGATTGTGCCACAGTTACAAAAGTTAAGACATCTTCATCAGATCTTTACCACAGTGATGCACAGTACACACAGCAAAACACACTTCTTTGTAATAAATATGCAATAGGGCTGATACACACACTGGCAGGAAAATGTCTTATGAGCAGATGTTGTGTTTTGTTGGTTTTGTTGGTTTTATTTAAAATGGTTGTAAATAGATCCCAAAACACACAAATGTCAACAATTTATTTTGAACAACAATTTATTTTGAAGCATATTTGGCTCAGGATAATGATCCAAAATAATCTGCCTGTAAAACCTTCATAAAAAATAAAATCAATCAATAAATAACTGATCGGTTTTTGCAGTTCTATGACTCCTGTTGAGCGGCAGTTACAGCAGCTCCACTCCACAGCTCATGTTGTGACTTCTGAGCTGGAGAGAAGTGCACTGACTGGGATTTTTCTGATCTCCTGCGTTTGTGTGAATACCTGTGGTGACTTTGTTTGGAGGCACACGTTACCATGGATACAGCATTGTTTTTCAGCTAGCATGCTATCAGCTACTAGTTATTAGCCACACCAAACTGCTACCAGGATAGAGACACTAAAACCCACCAGGAGATGAGGAGGCAGAGATGCAGAGCTGGAGAGAAGAGCTGGGAAAACTAGCTGAGACAATGTCTCTAAAGATGGACCAGTCATCTGCGCTGATCAAGAACCAGAGCGATGGCTGAAGGAACTCAGTCTTGATAGCTGAGTCAGCTAGATTATAACTGCCTGAGTTATTTTTAAATTGCTCCAGATAAATGAGGAACATGTTTTCTGTGTTCTAATTCATTTTCTACATTTCAGTGTACAAATCCAATAATGTTTTGATGATTCAAGCATTTTCTTGCTGCTGTAAACTGTGCATCACTCACATCTATTCTGTAAAGTCTCTCTCCTTCTCTTCAAAGTGTAACTTCAGCCTCTACTTCAGTATTTAGGAACATTTATTGTGTAAGTTGTTTGTTCTTACCGTCGTCTAGGATGACCATGAGCGGAGCGAGCAGGTCACACATGCCCTGAACGTAGCCCATCTCTAAATGCTCCCACACATAACTGCAGATGAGAAGATGATAACAGGTTTAATGTTCATCTTATGTTACACTGAGCGTGTGTGTGTGTGTTCCAGTGGTCGAATGGAACTAAATATACTGAAGTACCTGACCTGATCTTACACATTTTACCAGTTTATGTTCTGGTAGCTATACTTTCATTTTTCAGAAACTATCCACATCCCTTTATATTTTACTGTAAATATACGCCACAATGTTCTTACAAGCAGATTTTATAACATCTGTTTGACCAGAAATACAGTGTAAACATGTTAATATTGTAAATGACTGTTATAGCTGAACAGCTGTTTTTAAAGGAATATTTTCATAAACATACAGAGAACTATAATCAGCAAGCAGTCTTCAGTTTGATAATGCAAGTTTATTCATTTTAAATGAGAACTGATAGAAAACCCTTTATCAACAACTGAAGACATGGATCTGCTCATGAAGAACATGGTTCCTGTGTGTGTCCACACTGTTGACTGTGTGTATGTTGAAATTGTACCTGCACTAAAAAGGCAAAAAAACATTATCAGAGGTAAAAGTAGTTATTGTTATATCACAGTATTACTCCAATAAAACAGTTCATGTTCACAGAAGCCACATGTTTACTACTGTTTACTTATAATACTTGCATTAGACTCCAGAGTCCTTTTCAAGGTGTTGAAAGCAAATCATAAGTTCACATTCTAAACTGTTCCTGTTACCTAAAGCTGCACTAAGTGGTATTGTCCAGCTGGGGGCAGTGGAGACAAACTCAAACAGTTCAGAGTAAACATGGTGCACATAGCAAGTACAACATTCACTCTGTTTTTAGCTCCTGAGGGACAGATCTGACTCCTCAGCAGCTAAATGCTCCATCAGCTCGCCCTGGTCAGCTTCTGGGTAGGTGGGTCATCGCAGCTTTTTTGCTGCAGACAATGATGGGAGTGAACCAAAAGAGTAAATGTGAGGAACTGCAGGGTTGGTGCTAATTTGATTCACTCCTGTAAAACATTGACTCCAGCAGCTTTAAACAAAGACTTCTTCCACCTACCTGCACATGATGTTGCGCAGCTTCTCCAGGTTGCTAGTGGTGAAGTAATAATAGTTTCGATCGCATCGCTGCACGTCTTTGTCTATCCTGTGGAGGTTAAGGGCGACTGTGTCCAGCAGTTCCATCTGTAAAAACAACCGCTGGTGTCAACAGTGTCGATTCAAAGCTTTTGGTCTATTCTGTGTTTTTATATTTGACTATGAACAAACTCTCACTGAGCTTTGGTTCATATCTCATGGCTTATGACCAGGAAATGATCTCCACATCAACATTTTGCATTTCATTCACTCCATTCTGTCGTGTTTTTGGTACCGTAGAGTGTGAGAGACACTACAGTGTGTGGGGAGTAGCAGCCTAAAGCAGAGCTGTTCTGTCCACTTATCGATTAAACAAAGGCACAGATCAACAAACTGTGTGTACCGTGTATGATGAGAGGGACGGTGACATTCCCTCAGTATCTGCTCCATTGGTCACCAGTTTGTCCAGCTGAGTGCACAGTCTGTCCTCGGTCACAGAGTCCTGATGCTCCTCCAGCACACCTGGAGTCCTGACCTCCTCCCCACCTCCCCCTTCCTCCTCGGTGCTCTGACCATCATCTATACTCGACAGTATCTGGGAATGAGCAGAAGTCACTGAGTAGTTCCTGGAGGAGGGGAGACCTGAGTCAGGGGAGTCGAACTCCACCAGAGGACGCTCTTCTTGGGGGAGGGCGGCAGGGGGGACCAAGGTGGTCATGGTTGGAGTGCTGTCCTCTCCACTGGGGGTCTCTTGGCTCCCTGCATCTGGCTCATCCACTGACATGAACACCTAAGGATGCAGAGACGCAGATTATGGTGATACGATATCAGGTAGACGTTCCGACTGGAAGCTTCATGTGAAATGTGCATCCTATCCTCATGAAGTGAACAATTTATTAATATCACCGATTCTCTTTGCTCAGACAGAGCAGAACTACACTCATACTGTCTTCTTCACCTCGTTGCTGAGTGTGGAGTCTCTGTGAACAAGTCGCAGGACATGACTGTCGATGCTGCTGCCCGAGGACAGCTTGGCAAAGATGGCTGAATGCATCTCCTTCTCCCTCTGCTTGACGATCACCTCGCAGGCCTTCCACTCCCGCATCACCTGCTTGTAGCGCTCACTGATCTTCGCGTCAATCTTTACAGGAAAGCAAGTCAATCACATATTGTCTAGTTTAAATACAAATTGCAAGTGTGTGTGTGTGTGTGTGTGTGTGTGTGTGTGTGTGTCTGTGTGTCACACCTGGCTCATGTCCTTTTTGCCCATCCCAAACTTATAGTGTCCCAACAAGAAAGGCCAGACTTCCTTCCTGATGTCATGCTGCACTCCACCATAATAAACAAGCCTTAGCAGCTCCAGCTCCTTATAGTTCTACACACACACACACACACACACACACACACACACACACACACACACACACAAAGCAAAGGGAGAAGCCAGACAACAGGTGAAAGTGTTGAACTAGTGCATTAATAACAGCAGGAGACAAAGAGTGATTGCGATCCATCCAGAGGAAGACAGATGAATGCAGAAGATAAAGGAGACGGATATGAATAGAGTGTGAATTAGTAATGAAGACTCTGCTGGAGCTGATGAATGATTAAATAGATATGGTGGTATCATACTGCACTCTGCTACAAGACTTCATTTGACTGAAACTCATTATATTTTCATTAGAGTGAAGGAGAGAGTGGAGAAGGCTGCAGACTGAGCTGACTTCCAATTAATAACCAACTACATCAAAAAAATTCAGTATATGTGGGGTGGACAGTATAATAGAGGCACAATGAGGAGTAAGTGAATCTCAGTTCTCTCTGTGGGCCGTCCTGCTTCACTGGTAAGTGGTGTTTGGAGGCTGGTTTGTGCCAGTGTGTGCTGTGTCTTCGTACAACTGACAGTAGGGTTATTGGCGTATTTTCATTTAGTGAACTAGTATGTGCAGTACACTATAATTCAGTTTACATGCACTTAAGTAACCAGATTGCAGTTGGGAAAACACTCAGGACAAGTGGTTATGATAATGAATGGATACTTAAATTACAACATGACTGTGAACAAAAAGGAAAAAAGTACATTAACAGTTAGTAGCACTTAACAGTATTATTGAGAGATTTTCACACAGCTAGAATTTGTGACATGGCATTCTGAATCCACTTGCTACCACACAATAGCACTTAATGTGGTGGAGGGAACACCTGTAAGCCCTGAAATACACAGATTAGTACATTATAATGAAATTCTGTTAATGTGTTAATATGGTTTTCAATGTGCGGGGTGGGATTCGCTAAAGGGGATGAACCTGATGGCTCAGCAAATGAATAAGAGTAAATCAAAGTGAAATCTCTCACACCGTTTACATCAATGCATCTGACTTTATAAAATATTATAGTAAAGTCCCCACACATCACCACACCACCATGATTTATCTTTAGGGCAATGCCACTGGCTTAATGAGGACTTGGCAAGTTGCTGTAAAGGGGTGTCTGAGTGTGGCAGAAGATTAAGATTGTGTTCTCATGATTCTTGATGGCACAGGTCAATAATCAATGTGTGCTCTGCCCCCACCTTACAATCTTTCTGGTACTTGCTCCACACTTCTTTGCTGAGGCCCCCAGACGCCTCGCAAGGTCTGTCTGGAGGAACAATGTTGTGGTTGACCAGAGCTGACAAATGGGTCCGCACAGTGGACAGATGTCGACAGTAGGCCAGCCCTGGTGGACAGGCGAGAGACACACACACATACGGTTGTACAGTCTAAAACTTTGTTTTACAACTTGGAGACAACAATCCAAAAACAACCTTGCAAGATGCTCAATCGCATTGTATATAAAATATTCCTTGAGTTATGTAACAATAGAATTTTTGTAATTGTTATAATGTATCAACAAATTCACTTTTGCAGACATATTATTTTATTTTGCAACAGCATTTTTTTAACTGAAAGTAGCTGCTGTTCCTCAATGAGCTCTAAAAAACCAACAAACACAGGGGAAACTGTGACCATATGCTACAATAACTAAACAGTGATTAGTATTTCATGTTATTGTGCCTAATATGCATTGTATACCATACAGGGAGCTATTTAATTATTGTCTTTTCCAATCATCTGATTACTCAATTCCTTAGATCAAATTTTTTAGTATTAGTCGTAATAATTTAATAGTTTGTTTCTTTTCTTGTTGTGTACATTGATTATTTTACTTTGGCAGCAGATGGGCACATCAGGATTACACTTAGGCAGACAGGCAAAGGACCAGCATGCACTGAGGATGGACTATAGTTTTTTCATGTGAAACAAACTTTTATACTTTGCATTATCATCACTTTTGATTAGAATTCAGATATTGTTGACAAATGTCCACAACGATTAGCATTCAGAAAGAAACTGAACATAAATTAGTGAGCACTGTGCAGTAGTAACATTGATGTACTTACATCCATAAAATGCTCTAGAAACTATCTGCCTCTTCATGTTCTGGCAGAGCATCTTCAGAGGAATACTGGTGAAGAAAAACAGGTCACTCATTACCACTAAGCCACCGTCAAAAGCTGATTCAAAAACACTGCTCTTTACTAAGGTACACCACCATGGCTCTTCTTCTCACTTTTCTATTGGATACATATTTGCATAAATATTATCTATAACTACGTTCCATTGCAAAAGTCACAGCTTTTCTGTAAGAAGATGAGGTCAGTAATTATTGTCACATTGTCCGTGCTACTATGTAAACATGACTTTACTTTTAGTAAAATAGTTGTTTTAGTTCTTTCGTTTTTCTTTCCACTCACCCCAACCGGCTGAGGCAGATGGCCGCCCACCTTGAGCCTGGTTCTGCTGGAGGTTTCTTCCTTTCTTAAAAAGGGAGTTTTTCCTCTCCACTGTTGCCTAGTGCTGCTCAAAGGGGGATTTGTTGGGTTTTCCTTATTATTTAGTTATATCGTAAGGTCTTAAACCTTACACTGTAAAGTGCCTTGAGATGACTTTTGTTGTAATTTGGCGCTATGTAAATACAGTTGAATTGAATTGAATTTAATACATTTTACATACCAAATCAATGAAGTTATACGTTTTGAGCCTTTTTGATGGCACACAAGCTCTTGTCGCACTGACATTTCATTTAGTCTTTGGTAAACGCTTTTATCCATACGCACCTAAAAGTCAGGGAGAACGTGAGCGAAGTCGTGGACAAGCCACTGAAAGCAGTGTCGATGAGCATTTCAGTGCCATATAAGTTTCAGGTTTTTTTTATGTTTTATAATAATTTGACGTTTTACTTCTGCAAACTCTCAATTTTTTTTTTTATATTGGTGAGAAGTGAGAAGAATGAGCAGCCCCCACCAAATAAAAAACTGTAATAGCAAGGCTAATTCAGTTGTTTTTGCTTTTTGAGATTAATTTTCATATATTTATTTGATGCTATTTACACATAACACAGCACTTTTATATCAGATCACCCACATTTATTGTATTGTATATTGGAAGCTGTTTCTTGATAGCCAGGTGTGTTTATATAACTTAATGACTGCTTGTTATTCTAGCTTTTGGGTTTACTTTTAAAGACATGCATTTATTGTATAGAGAAAAGAGGCAAAAACAGGCATTGCACAAACACTAGACGTAACCAATAAACAATGTGGAATGTGCTGAAAAAGAAAGAAACCACTGGTGCACGAAGCAACACATACATAACAGATCATCCAATAAAAAGAAACACAGCCCACAAACAACAGAAGTTGAATGTTTTAGACTGGAGAAGTCAATCAATGGACCTTAACCCAACTGAACAAGCATTTCAAAGAGCAAACTAATTAAAACCCCAAATTCACAATTTTGTAACATCACTGAGGCTTGATGCAGTTATGGCAAACAAGAGATCAGCAACAAAATATTACATTTATTTGCTTCAATTTAATTTACAACTATCTGTTGCTATACTTTTGTCACTTCAAATTAGGGTGATCTGATACAAAAGTATCATCAGATCATTCAATCACTTCTATGCTGTTGAATGTTTGAGGTATAAATACCATCAAATAAAAGCTGGAATTCTTTTGTGTTCAGATCAGTTCTTTTGATGTTAAACCCAAATGAATCACCCTATTCCTTCCAATAAAACAAGGCACACTAAATGTATAAAGTTTTATAGTGCATACGTGTGAATGTCTGATGGTTCGTGGATACAGGTACAACCAGCTGTGTAGTCGAACGACACGTTGCTACCAGCTGTGGAACAGGACTGACACAGGGACTCGTGAGCAGTTACTTCAGCCTGTTGCCACGACGACGGGCTTCCTCCAAAACCCTGCAACTCCATCATCTCCCCGTGGTCTAAAACCAGAGAGAATCAGAGTGAGAAAAGAGAAAGAAGCCTCAGTGCTGTCAAAATGGACACTGATGTCTTCCTGGGTAAAAAGTCTGAAATCCACTTCACTCTGGCTGTTTTATACCTTTTTTATACATATTATGACAGAGGTCCCTCAGCTCAACCATAAATACACCTTTCCATTCTTTGTTATTCACGACATCAAGAGATGAATAAATGGATGGACATTTTACACTCACATTACATGTGAGAGCTAGAAAAACAAGTGTAGAGAGGAAACCAAAAGTGGAGGAAGCAGGAACAGTGCTGTGGAGGAGACAGGCAGAGAGGATGCAAGGAAGCCATGCTGGATCAGGGAAGACAGAGAAAATAGCTGAGCTCCGGAGGATCCTCCAGACAAACAGGAGAGAAAGGAGGAGTGAGAGAAGAAGAACAGAGGACGTGAATGAACTGAAAGAAGAGGACAGGGCAGGAACGAGGCTGAGGCTCAGGCCGTGCAGGATGCATAAAGCCAGAACAAGACAAGAGACACCAAAAGAAATTTTCTCAGAAACACAACAACAAATGGATAAAAAAGGCACACAAAGAGGAGGAAAAAAAATCATAATAACTTCAACATTCAATAAATGCTCTTCACCTTAATTCTTCAGGTTGGAGCTGATGACCTGTCATAAATATGAAACTGTGCTTTGGTTGTTCAACCACCCCAAAAAACAAATAATATTAAGAACAAAAAAAGCAAACAGAAAATAGGCTGGAGCGAGACCAACATTTGGCTCTTTACTTTAGGACTAGGTGTGATCAACAACTGTTTTTGGGCTCAGTAATGCAACCCCGCTCACACAAGGACTCCACATCTCTACTACTGCGGAACCCCACAGGACTGTAATGAGAGGAGTGGAGGGGTG
>OMLM01000997.1:10065-25131 GCA_900302695.1 Helostoma temminkii | reverse complement strand
ACAGTTTCCATAAAACAGACAGATGAAAATGTAAAGTATTTAGAAAATTCACACCAGTGTAGCTAATTAAACTACACTTGGCACTAGCATACCCTTCACTCAAGTGGAGAACTTACTTTGTCTTTCTGTCATACTTTCGTTTTCACTAACACTGCTGATTTCTCTGAAACGGTTTGCATGATCAATACTACAGTACTACAACCCCACACATGAACAAATCGGGGGGAAAAAACTCAATACTACAACATGGTTAGTATTATTATGAAGACTAACTGTATGCTACATTACAATAGCGTTAGCTAGACTCACTTCAGTTTATTTTATTAGAGCTGGTTACTTACATCCAATGTACGTTTCCAGGACAAGGTAGGTTGGCTGTTACAGACGCTTTATATTCGTCTCGGAGTCTAAAAACACTTCTGTATTGTCCCTAACAAACCCAAACAGTTAAATAATCCCCAACCAGCAGCTCAGGCGTCGAAAGAACTTCGACTGTCAAAAGAGAAACCGAAACTTACCGTTTATATTCCTTTGCAATGGAAAGTCCCTTATATGGCATATAAAGAACCGCCCAGGAATGAAACGCGCGTTGCTTTACGCAGCACTGTATTTATTCTAAGCCCTTCTTCCATAAACTTGTTTTAAAAACGCCGGTTTGTGTTGCACATTTACAAATCTGCAGTGTCTTATGATCTTCCTGTTGCGACGTTGCAACACGTCCAACCAGTCCAACAGCGACATTATGTGACCAACAGCTGGCACTGCCGGAGTCTTTCACCTCTACCGCTGCCATCACAATGAAAATCATCTTGTGTTCTGCAGAGTGGAGAGTAGCAAGGTACTCACAGTACTCAATTACTGTACTTAAATGCAATTTAAGGTACTACTTTTTAGGAGTTATTATTACTGACACTTTTTCTCCACTGTAAGAAAAGTTTGAAGCCTTTCACTCATACAGATGACACACTATCCAGTTTCTTAATGATTTATATTAATAAAACTACAAAATTAAAAAAATATTATAAGTTATCATGTCAAAGGGAATTTAACACCAATTAACACCAATAAGTGATCCCCCAGGTGGTTTTAATGTTGTGGTGGACAGGTCTGCAGCCCCATTCACAGCGAGCTGCAGTACATCATGTTGGAAATTGTATATCCTGAACAATGAACCAATAATTAAGCTTAACTGATAAAAGAAAATCAAGTTGCATTAAATGAGTTTGTGTTTATAACTTGACAAACAGAAGTCACAAATTTACAAGTGATCTCAGTGTAAATTCAAACAATTTAGAATTCCCCTAACAAAACTGGGGCCACAAAGTTTTTATTTTTTTAATGTACATTTTTAATGGAAACTGTTTTTTTTAACACTTGAATTCAGTCTTAGTTGTGTCAGTAGTAGTTCTTCATTGGTTACCACAGTCTTTGTTGTTTTCCTGGGTCATCCTAATTCTTTGGTCTTGGCCATGGTGGAGAGTTTGGAATCTGATTGACTGATTGATTGTTTCTGTGCACAGGTGTCTTTAATACAGGTAACAAGCAGAGCTTAGGAGCACTCTTTGAAAGAGAGTGCTGTTATTGTTGTTAATCTGTCTCTCACTGTTAAAATAAACCTGCCATTAAAATTTTAGACAGATCATTTCTTTGTCAGTGGGCAAACATCAAATAATAAGTTATAGCTGCTGTGTCTGTCCCACAATAAATGACCAATATCTTAATTGATTTGTTGAAAATAATCATTATTTGCTGTCCTGTGGCAGTTGCTATCTTTAGTTGGTTGTCAGCTTAAAAAAAAAACAACAGAATCTTTGAACTCCTTAATAGCTTCCTTCCTTTCTCCTGCTGTCATGTTAGAAGAATGGGATGAGCAGAGCTGTTGATGAGCAGTTCTTGCTATTTTAAGCAGCCTCTTCAGAAGCCACTGTAAATCACAGGTGCTTGTGTAGATTCCTTCTGTGTATACTTTGGCGTGAATGGAGAAGTGCAGTATAATCCAGTGTGAAATCACAATGGGTGGTTGCAAAAAGCTGGTTGTATTTAATTTATTTTTTAATTTTAAGCTACTTTATACTCTAATAGGCCTGACAAAGACGTAACATAAAAACATATAACTATTTAAGGCCAAATGTATATTAGATATGTTACAAAAAATATAATATTATATAAATATATTGTTTTTACTACTGTATATACATATAATGGTTTAGCTGGTGCTGTCTATGCATGGTTTGAGTCAGTATTCATCTATGGTATAGCCCTATAATATATTGTAACATTTGTGAGTCATTACAAACTACTTTTTTGAATTTATTACTACATTTCTTCCTTAATGAAATGATCTCCAAGCATTGGAAAGAATGGAATGGAAAGTTCACAGTGACATTTGACCCCCAAAATCTATCCATTTATCAAATACATATGCCTCTGGCCACTGCTCACGCTGGCGTGGAGGCATGCCGCGAGAGTTCAACTGGATAACAGACTGAACTGGAAGTGCAACACAGAGGCTGTGTACAGGAAGGGACAGAGTAGACTCTACTTCCTGAGGAAGCTCAGGTCCTTTAATGTGTTCAACAAGATGCTGCAAACCTTTTACCAATCTGTAAGGGATTAAAGCTCCCCACTTTATCATTTACTGCTGGGTTTGTAGATCGAACCCGTGCTGTATCCGTTCGAAAGTTCCATGATGAAGTCATGGGCACTAGCCTGCTTGGCAGCTTCTTTCATCTGCTCATCAGAGGCATTCTCAAAGCCGTACTTGATGTTTTCACGGACAGAGCGAGCAAACAGCACACAATCCTGGCTCACCACAGCAATCTATAAACAAACAGGGTGAAGAGCAAACATCAGTGGCTGCTTAACTGCCTCAGTTGACTTCAGTTTACCATGAGGATGAGAGCAGAATAAAGGCAGGCTTCCAGTGGCCAGTATGTGATAACACAAAACAGTTAAGATTGAGTCAGTGAACAAAAATAGTAAAAATAATAGTTCTGCAAATCATCCTAAACAATTAAAGTGAGCCAAATCCATTTTTTACCATCAAATGACAGGAGGTTTGAAGGAAGTAGTTCAGAGTTCATGCTGTTTATTTAGCATCTCTCTTCTTCTGTGCTTAATAACTGCTGCCATCAGCCAGTGTTGGTACAGTGCTGTGAAAAAGTAAACCACCTTCCTGACTTCCTTTATGTTGTACTTAAATTTCACACAGGGTCAGGCAGGTACTTAATTACCCACCTTGTCATGCAGATACTGGTCTTTATAATTCTTCAGTGGTTTTCCATCCAGTAGAATCTCTCCTGATTGTGGACGGTAAAACTTCTCCAGCAGCTTGACACAGGTGGACTTTCCTGACCTGTTAAGCCCCACAAGGGCAGTGATTTAGCGTGGCTTTACCTCCAGAGACACACCCTGGTGGACAAGAGGAATATTATATATATTTCAATGATGGGGGGCTCCAACATAAAAACAATAAATAAATATAAACATAAACACAATAAATTCGCACAATATTATAAACATACATACTTAAGCACTTCTGTCCCATCCTTTCCAGGATAGGAAAATTGAACATTTTTAAACTGAATGTGCCCCTTGAGATTTTGAGGCTCCAAAGTGCCCTCTGGATCCACATCAGGTTTCCGATCCAAATACTCAAAGATCTTCTCAGAAGCACCAATTGCCTTCTTCACCTCAGGGTAATAACGCATGACAGCCTGAAAGAGATGCAGAAGTTAACTACTGTAAAATGTGTAGCAAGACTGGACACTGGACTGGACATTGTTGAATAGCTTGAATAGTTGAAGTCCCTCACACTGGAAATGCAATGGTATTGTTTTGGTAATAGGAGTTTTGTTTTTTATTTCTGTATAGTAAGTGTCTTAAATATTGGCATTTAAATGTGCTGGCTTTTTTGTAAAATTTGTATCTGAGTAAACGGTGAAAGCTCACGTGCCAGAAGCTTTTAAAAACAATGCTCACACACATACCTACAAATCCCACTGCACCTTTTATGGGTTGGTTGGCATGGCGCCTCATGGGGCAATGACCTTTGTGTCACCTCTTTATGCTGCTTCTATCAACGATAAAGAGCTCCTGAAATGGTCTGGCATTGTGTCTCTTCTTAAACCAACAACAGCCATCATTGTAGACAAGGGTGTTCTTGTGGAGGACTGTGTGCCCTGTAAGGCTTACATACCTATAGCACAGCTGTCTGTGGCAGAAGTGAGGAAGACACAGTCTATCGCAAGTCTGAGAGTCCATGTTGAGCAGCTCATTTGAAGGGTGAAAGAGCATAAGATATTCAGTTCATTAACCAGCTGTACAAAGTTGCCTGCCTCTTGGTTAACTGCCAAAACCCTTAGTCAAAGTAACCAAGGGTGAATCCTACACCCACAGGTTTTATGTTAGAGCTCTCTATTGCCGTTTTTTTTTTTACATCTTAAATATTATAAAAAGTTAAAATTAAACTAAATAAGCTAACTTCACCACTAACCTATTTTGTAAATATAACATTATAAGAAAAGTCTAGTGGACACCTAATTGGACTGAGTCATCAATGTTAAATTCACCTACTTGAGAAGAGTCACATAGAATTAACACAAATGTACTTGTGTAAAAGAAAAAACATTAATAGCAGCAAATAGCAAATAGCAGACACACAGAAACTACATGCAACAGTGTTAACAGCTGAAGAGCAAGATATTTGCCTCATGAGTTGACAGAGACCAGGAACAGGTAAAAAGAAGTTAATGCATAGCTTATATTCATGGACATACCAAGCATATAAATTCATAAATATTACTGTTCAAACTTGAAATATATTTTCTGTAAATTGTTCAAATGCTAGGATATTGTGTACCAGGGGTGGTAGAAATACAAAAAGGTCAATGCCCAAATTAAAGTGGAAATCCTTGTCTACTGAAATACTTGTTGAAAATAATCATTATTTGCTGTCCTATGGCAGTTGCTATCTTTAGTTGGTTGTTGGCTGTAAAATAAAAAAAAAACCAACAGAATCTTTGAACTCCTTAATAGCTTCCTTCCTTTCTCCTGCTGTCATGTTAGAAGAATGGGATGAGCAGAGCTGTTGATGAGCAGTTCTTGCTATTTTAAGCAGCCTCTTCAGAAGCCACTGTAAATCACAGGTGCTTGTGTAGATTCCTTCTGTGTATACTTTGGTGTGAATGGACAAGTGCAGTATAATCCAGTGTGAAATCACAATGGGTGGTTGCAATTTTGAGCGAGTTGTATTTATTTATTTGTAAATGTTATGTTTTAACTTTATACTTCAATAGGTCTCCACTAAGACTTAGACATATAATACATTTTTAGAGAAATTTCTCAAATTTATGATTTAAACAACTATTTAAAGCCAAATGCACATCAGATATATTACAAAAAATATAGTTATTTTAATCAATACAACTTTGTGTAGTAGAAATTGCTTTCTTGCCTAATATTCAGATAATTTTTGATAGTGGTTCAACCCCTCAGTAACCAGTGCACCAAAATAGGCTATTCTACTATTGTATATACATATTATACTTTAGCTGGTGCTGTCTATGCATGGTTTGAGTCATTATTAATCTATGGTATAGCCCTATAATACATTGTAACATTTGTGCTTCATTAAAAGCTACTTTTCTGCTTTAATTAACACGTTTCTTTCTTGGAAACCAGTGCGCATGCTCAGACATGGCAGCCGCTATTGAGAGCCTCCTCAGATCCGACAGTTTATAAAAATAAAAACCGCAGATAAACACAGAGGTGACAGATGTTGGGTCTCGCTGTCAGAGCTATGATGGAGTGAACAGCCGGCAGAGGGGAAACTTAGGATCTGATCTGGATGGAACCGACGGGTCTACGAGACGTTTTCAAATGTATAACCCTGTGTAAGCAAACATCTAACGTATCATTTTCAAGGGTTTGTGAACGTTTGCTTTTGCAAGAAGTGTTGCTGAATATTTGCTTAATGCGTAAGAGATCATGAGCACACTAACCGCTGTTTTCTTATCCTTTCGATGCATGTCAGGCCCTGCAACGCCTACTTTTACGTAAGCTGCGAAGGCATCTGGACTTGAACACATGGCTGTGTTGTCTATCCTAAACGTGTATTAACTTTTTAGATTGAAATACGAAGCTGGAGTTGCTTTCCTTTGATTTGGCTCTTAAGGGAAAACAGAAGGGACACGTATCCTGCGAAAGCGAATACTGACTAATAATATTCAGTTTTTGATTCATAGATATCCTAGTTAAACCTTTATGCTGCTGTGATCCCACTTTTACAGTTACAGATCATTCATATTAAAAGAAAATCACTTGTTTCCCATATCAAGACCTGACTATGTCTGGTTCAGAAAGCATAGTTTGAAACACAATTTCACAGTTTCCCTGCTTTTGCTTTAGCTTACCACAGTTTCGGGTTTGTGAAACATTTATTATAGTATTCGTGAAATTTACCAGTTTCACAGTTTTTCCCATCTGGATCAGACCAGAACAAATATAAATAAAAAACAACTGTAGTTACACTTTTTAAATCTGGGCTACAGAACTTTAACTTTATTTTTTAGATATAATGTGTTAGACCTGGTATATTGTTTTCTTGATGAAGAAATACACAGTGAAATTGCCATTTGTTTTTTATTAAATAAAAAACACATTTTCACAAATGTTATTGTTTGTTTTGTGTTTGTTTTGCTTTAGCCATTGCGGCAATGGAGGATATTGGTCTCCTTCACAAACCAGCCAATGACCCTCCGGTTCACAGCCCCACAGTCACTGAGACTTTTGGGTTGCACTACATCCCACAAGGTGAGTATGTACCAAGTGGGCAAATTGGGCAACTGACCACGGGGTCTAAATTGTTATTAGAGACTTATTATAACAATTGTTGGACTGTTCAATGTATAAAATGTCACTGTATAGTCATTATTCTGCAGTGCCTAAGTTAACATATATGCATAGATAATATTGAGTTTACTACCATAAAAATACTGGTAATGGAAAATACTCGCATTTAAGAAATTAGTATCTGGTGGTGAACTCTTTGCTTAAAGAAAGAACTGAACTATTAATCAACTGTAAAATTATTGCCAATTAGTTTTCTTCCCCAGATTTAATTTTGCCATGCTGTATATGTGCTATTTTGTCCAGACCATACACACATCACTGATCCAAGCAGGAAATTTGACATGGGAACAGCTGAACCATCCAAAAAAAGGACTCATTCGGCGATGATTACGGAGCCACAGATGATTCCCCAGTTTTCTTTACAGAACCCTCTGCCTCTGGGTCATGACGCCAGTAAGTAACAGTGTGATGAAGTCCAGTGTAAGCTAAATTTAAGGACATACAGTTATGTCTGGAAGTATTTGGGCAGTGAAAGAGTTCTTATGCTTCTGCCTTTATACACAACCACAATGAATTTGAAATTGAACAATCAGGATGTGAAGTATAGACTTTTAGCTTTATTTTAAGATGTTTCACAAAAATATGGTATCTACCATTTTGGAATTACAGCTATTATAAACAGTTTACCTGAGTACTCTGAGAACATGAGTTTTCAGGGGCTCAGTAGTATTTGGACATATGACTGACAAGAAGTTAACTGACCAGGTGTGTCCACTTCCTCATTACTTTATTACAAATAAAATATCTAAAGGTCTGAAGTTGATATCAGGTATTTGGTTTGCATTTGGCAGTTATTTGACTGGAGCTACCAATACCAATTAAATCCAAATAGATCTCAAAGCCAGTGAATAAGGTAATCATTAGGCTGAAAAAACAACACAAAAGAGAAATAGCAAAAACTAGCAAAAAAATTAGCAGTTTGGTACATTCTCATAAAGAAAGAAAGCACTTGTGAGCTCACCAGTATTGAAAGTTCTGTCAGATCATGGAAGACAACTAAAGTAGATGATCACATAATGTGAAATGGTAAAGAAAAACCCAAATCCAACATCAACAGAAGTCAAGAATACGCTGGAGATTGTAGGTGTTTCATTTTCAGAATCTACAATCAAGAGACACATTTATCAATGTAAATACAGAGGGTTTACAATGAGGTGCAAACCACTGGTTCCATTTAAGAACAGGAAAGCCAGATTTTGGCAGAAAACATCTAAAATCAAAGAAAGACCCACAGACCAGCAGCAACTGAAGGTGACTGCCGTGAAGGGCTGGCAAAGCATTTACAGAGATTAAATTTAAAATTTGGTGATGTGCATGGGCTCCAGATATCAGGCAATCTCTGGCTGCAAGGGATTATTGTCCAGATATTAAAAATTATGGTTATATTTACAGTTATGTCACTGTGCCCAAATATAACTGAGGTACTCTATTTATAATGGTTGTAATTCCTAATGGGTAAATGCCTTATTTTTTCTGAAACCTCTTAAAATAAAGCTGAAAATCTAAACTTGTCTGACTTGAAAATCTGGATTGTTTTATTTCAAATCCATTGTGATGCTGTGTAAAGGCAAACTCATAAAAACTTTGTCACTGCCCAAATACTTTCAGACCAAACTGTAAGCACATGTCATTATCTATCTGGGTAGTCTATATTTGTTTTATCTGGTTCTAAATTGGCAAGTCAATTTTAGCATCAGTTCAAAACTAAATTTAAACAACTTAAACTGATTACTGAACTCCCAGGAAAGACTGAGTAATTTGGCTAGTTTATAGAATTGAAATATACCAATCCTTTACATCTATAGGTCCACAGTCAAATTGTATCAGTTTTGTATAGGCAGTTTTTCTACAGTTTGCAAAAGGAGGATCACTGCCTCTAATAATTAATTCAGGTTCTTTTGTTTGTTTCTTTTTTTTTACAGCACTTAATACAACTGTTAAAAATGGAATCACTAATTTGGATAATGCAAGGACTACCAGAAAAACACATAAAGCCACTGTCACAGATCCTTCAAAGTGGAAGCAAAACATGCAGAAACAGCTGAGGATGGAGGGAAAAGCATACGTAAGCAAGCGCAAAAAAGACGGTGAGATTGTGACAAAACAGCAAAGAGCAATGGGACCAAGGTGCACCTCGAATGCATGCAAAAAGGCGTCAAACCGGCTTTGTAATGAAATCTCTGAACAGGCCAGGAGAAAAGTGTTTGATGAATTCTGGCAGCACATGAACTGGGCTCAGAGAAAACTGTACGTAGCAGGACAAGTTGACTGTGACCCCATAGAAAGATCTCGAGCTGTGGGATCGCAGTCAAGAAGATCAGTTTCACTTCGTTATCACTTGATGGTGGATGGCAAAAGGAAACAAGTGTGTAAAAATACATTCCTAGCTACTCTGGGAATTGGAGAGTGGTCTGTGCTTAACTGGGCACAGAAAGGAGGAACAAAAAAGAGTGAATCAAATGAAAACAAATTAGAAAAGAAGCATGCTGTGTCTCAGTGCCTACAACTGAATCTTGCTCCTTCTGCAATCAATAAAACTGTGGAAATAAATCAAGGTGAGTGTTTTTTTAGTAAAGGAAGTAGAGGCAAGTATTTATTTATTATTATTGACTAGTAAACTGTTAAAGTAGTTTGGATTAATCATTGTTATTCTCAAGCAATTTGTGTATTGCACTATAATGAAATGTCCCTGTTTTTGCAGAACAAGTGAATGCTAATGACAAAGACAGAAACAGGGTACCAGAACCAGAGGGGTCAGCCAAAAAGAAATCCAGAGTTGCCAGGCCATTAACGTGGAAGCAAAACAAACAGAAACAACTTAGAATGGAGGGCAAACCATACGTCAGCAAACGAAAGAAAGATGGTGCAACCATAACTAAAGCTCAGAGAACAATGGGACCACGATGCTCATCTGGTGCTTGTAAAAGGGCCTCCAACCGCTTCTGCGCTGAGTTCAGTGAAGAAACAAGGAGTGATCTATTTACAAGTTTCTGGCAGTGTATGAACTGGGCTCAGAGAAAGATTTATGTTTCTGGACTAGTCAGCTGTGACCCGGTGGAGAGAACCCGAGCACCGTGGACTCAGTCAAGAAGATCGGTCTCAATGCGATATCATTTGATAGCTGGCGGTGAAAGAAAACAAGTTTGCAAAAAGATGTTTCTCTCTACTTTGGGGATTGGAGAGTGGTCAGTGCTCAACTGGGCACAAAATGCATCCCAAAATAGCGGTAACTCAGAGGAAAACACTAAGAAGCAAACACAGAGGAAGTCCCGTAAAGCCTCAGAGCATATAGTCCTGCAGGAGTTTTTGGAGAGTTTACCTAAAATGTCCTCTTACTGTTGCGGGACATCCATATCTAAGCTGTATCTCGAGCCAGTCTTTTCAAACATGTCTGAAGTGTATAGACGCTACTATAACCACTGCTTAGAGAAGAAGACAACACCGCTCTCCCGGCAGGTTTTTTGTGTCGTGTTTAAAAAGATGGACTTGGGATTGTGCGACCCCAAAAAGGATCAAGGTTGTTCTTTTGGTGTGACAGGAAACTTGTTTAATGATCTTTGGGAGGAATATTGCGTGGACAGAGGAGCTCCAGGGCTAGAACCAGAGAAACTGGGCAGCTAGTAGAAAAAGCTCTATGTTGGAGTTCATTCCACTCACATTAATCACATTAATAATTACTTGCAACGTGATCATGTATGGTACATGTGTAAAGACAACTGTATTTAAAGATCCTATCATTACAACGTGTTAAGCAGTTTGGTCTGAACTTGTTGGTGCTGAGAGAGACACATATCACATGTGGAATTATGTCATCTCCAATTCTGAATTTCAGTACAGCAGATGTACTGTGAAAGATCAAGTTTGAATGTCTGAAAGGACTCACAACACAGTGACTATGATTGTTTTAGTTTATTTTCCACTGTGAATGATAAAGACCCTTTTTGTTTTATATTTTATATATAAAAAAAACAATAGCAGAAGCACTTTACAGACTCCTGTTACTGTCATGACTCACTGTGCGCTTCTACACTTTTTTGAAGTTCAGATTCAAATGACGCACATTTTACCCACATACTCTGTGCTGTGTTGTTTTTTGTCACAGTAAGAACTGCTACATACACACACACAAAGAAACGTGCATATACGGTCATTGCCCTCCTATTCTTCTCCACACAGTGGCAGGAAGTCGTCCAGATATCCGCAGGGCCTCTGAAAAAATGAGCGAGTGAAAAAAGTGGGCTGGGTGGCGGTAATAGAAGGTGTTGGTGGCAGTGGCGATGATGGAATTGTGCGACTTCAGAGTTAACGGTTCACTTTGAGCAGCAGGACTGCAGCTACACTACAGAGTAAAACACCTCCAGCTCTGCAGAACACTGTGAGTCACAGCTGAGCTGCTGCTGATCAGAGGCAGGTTTACCGAACAGCTGGACTGTACTGCTGATTCATCTGAGCAGAGAGAAGGCCTGCAGCTGGTGATCTGAACAGCCAGACGATGTTGGCTCTGAAAACATTTGTTCTACTGGGACTGAGTTGGACGTGTGGAGGTGAGATTTATCTATCTTTTGAATATGCAGAGCATGTTACCTGATTCTTCATGATGAGTCCAGATATCACTTTCTGGCTTTAGGGAGAAAAGCTGACTTTTATACTCGGTTACTTCAAGTTACTAATTATTGTTTTAAATTATTTTTACATATAGTTTATGACACCAGAATGAAGCTGTGTATTTTCACTGAATAATATATAAAATAATGCATTTCAGGCAAAAAAAATTTGCATTATGATCTATCTTAATGTCATAGTACATATGCTTGTTGATGTTGAGTTAAAGACTGAGTGAAAAGTACTTAATTTCTACTCACAGTTTAATTTCCTTTTAGGCATAGTTTTTATAGTTGCAATATTCGTGTTCATATAAATATAAGGCCACCTCAACTGAGCAAGTGAAACAAAAAGTATAAAAATGTCTAATTTCGGCTCAATTGTTCGTGTTTTTATGGTGCCACACACACCTGCCAAGCCCATTGTCCAAATCCATCACATTCTCCATTGCCACAGTTACAACCTTCGACCTTTATCAAGTCCCGGCCATGGTCCCAGCCCACTCCATTTCCTGTTGCTATTCGCTTCTCTTGGAAACTTCCTGTTTATGTCGGCCCCATTTCCTGTTCACTTTAACAGTCTGTATCAGGACCCACCATACATGGTTTGACCTGCATTGTTATGAATACTTGCTAATGTTCTGAAACAATGAGTGGTTTCAATCTGTGGAGGAGCTGGTTCTGTGATAAAACACTTGGTAGGAACATGCTCTGTTTCATGACTGTATAGTGTAAGGTTCAAGGAGCATGAACAGCAATTCCTGCCAAAATAATGGAGATTATGCTTGATTTGCTTAGTATGCATATACGTGTGAATATGAAAGTGCTGCAAAATGTATTGTTTGCTTGTGACATGGCTCAATGACGAAAAAAAACTGAACAAAAACTGACTTTTCTGTACCCAATTGTCTCCACAGCTGCATCTGTTGATTCGTGGGGTCAGTGTCCAGTCAAAAGAGAGTGTAAGAGCAAGTTCGGAGACGGGACGTGTGACTTAAATTGTTTGGAACCTGAGTGTCTTAGAGATGGCTTTGACTGCCTGAAGGACAGGAGCAGCTGCAAGTAAAGCACCTCTTCGTTTCATCTCCAAGTCTAGAACAATACCAAAAATAATAGTGAATCTTGTGAACATTTATTTTATGGGCTTATTCATGCCAGTTATTTTTGCTATTGTGTTTGAATCATCATATGAATAATTACTGTATTAACAGTACATTGGTGCACTAGAAAATGTAATATTGAATTGAGAGTAACAAATAGTGAAAAACAGTAATTGGTTATAACTTTCCATGAAATTATCTGTTTATAATATAAAACAATCTTTCACTATCCCATGCACCTGTACTCACAATTATAGTGTGTTCTTTACTGTAGTGTGCTATTATCTTGATCTCAAATAATTCTTCCTTTAAATACTTCTACTCCTCCCACCTCAGTCCAGGCCACATCCAGTACTGCCGCAATCACTACGCAAACTCCCACTGTGATCAGGGATGCAACAGTCCTTTCTGTGGATGGGACGGCAGTGATTGCATCAAACACCAGAGCCCGCTGTGGGCTAAAGGCACCCTGATACTTCACACTAACATCCCTTATCAACGTGGCACCTTCTCCAACAACTCACTGCTCTGGGCTCTCAGCATCCTCCTCCAGTCACCACTCAAGCTGAGAGGCTCCACGCCCCTTGCCACCAACAGAGACTTGTTTGATTTGGAACTTCAGAAGCTTGCCAACCAGCCGGCTCAGGCAACACGAGCTGATTCAAATGGGTGGGCACTGAGTTAACTTTTTCTACCATTATGATTATGATGAGTTTAGAATTTACAGTAGTTTGAATTCTAGCAGATCAGAAATGGCATATCACTGGCCATCCAAAATAGCAAGCCCCCTGTGTCTCTATTCAGCATGAATTAGTTGAACTGAGACAAACTAGTTTATGAGAGGAATCTGGGAGACAGGATCCACAGCTGTGCTACAATATATAATCTGCAATGTATTTTGGCACAGAGACACATGTATTATTTATGTAAAAGAGAAAATAAAAGTGGTTTATTTCAGAATTAAGTTCTGTTGTTTATTTTTGCTTGTTTCTTTGGTAAGATCATGTAACCTTTTGTGATTGGTAAACTTTAAAATAGATCATTCTAAAGTTCTTTTAGGTCAGTACTTGTTTAATATTTGAGAATGTCTAAGATTTAAATCCCCAAACTACAGCTCTTTCCTTCTCTTTTCTAGTTCCCTCCTTTTCCTCCAAGTGGACAACAGGCAATGCTCCCGTCTGCCCTCTACCTGTTTCCCATATGCTACTGAGGCTGCCAGTTTCCTACGCGCTGTAAAGTCTCTGAAGCCAAGCACATTCTCTGCCTACCCGGAGCTGTCAGCCATCATTGGTATTAGAGGTGTCCGAGAGGAAATAGGAAGCAGAGACGAGGAAGTGGTGCAAGAGGAAGTCATAGGTAGGCTCATGTCCTGTCTCCCACACACACGCACACATGCAGCTTTGAATTTCATCCAAACAAAATATATTCTGTTTCCAGGAGATGTGTTGTCACTGATTTTCAGTTTTTTTTTTTTTACATGTTTCATCTTTCAGATGCAATTGCTTTTAAAAATACATTTTTAATATTTATTCATTTTGACATTTTGACAATGACAGTAGTAGTTCAACAGGCCTAAGTGGGTTTAAAAAAACATAGATTTGAGTCTGGTTCAAAATTGTGTGTTTGGTAAATTAAATATTTGGCAATTTGCCAAATTAAAATGACATACATTGGAATTTAGACAAGTTTAGGAGAGGCTAAGAAAATTTAAGTAACTTAGTAATTTGAGACCACCTGCAGAAAACAGCCTAAACTCAGAAATTAAGCTCTCACAATGAGATTTTAGTTGACAAATGTCTAAAGATGAAATTCTACACCTTGAACACATCCTGATTTGTTTATTTCAAACCTATTGAGGTGGTGTATACAGACAAAATCATTAAAACTCAAAAACATCTGGACCCACCTGTATTTAGCTCCTAGAGTATAGCATATTTGCATTTTTATAATAATTATTAACTTCACCAGTGTATAAATGTATGATGTATAAATAAGCAACTGTTCACTAACAGCTTTTATAAGTTGATAAAAAATCAACATCAAATCAACAAAACAGATCAGTTTCTGTTTTAATATTTCAAAGACATAATCCTTGTCAGCCCTGCGATGGACTGGCGACCTGTCCAGGGTGTATCCCGCCTCTCGACCGTATGCTGGCTGGGATAGGCTCCAGCACACCCGTGACCCCTGCGGAGACTAAGCGGTTCAGAAGATGAATGAATGAATAATCCTTGTCACCTGTAAAGTTATGTAGCTCAGTTGGTAGAGCAGTCTGTCAACCCCAGGCTTAGTGGTTCGATTCCCAGTTCCTCCTGGCTACATGCTGAGGTGTACTTGGACAGGACACTGAAATTCCAGACCCTTGGTGCCTCCACAAAGTCTGTGTCTGTCCACAAAGAATTTCCCCAAAAGGATTAATAAAGTATCAGTTATTGTTATGTTATATTCTTTGA
>OMLM01000997.1:0-10045 GCA_900302695.1 Helostoma temminkii | reverse complement strand
ACTAAACGAAGTTGTATCACTTGGAACATGGCTTTATATCAAATAAATGCAAAAAAAATAGTTTCTTTCTAAAATTATTATTTCTTTCAAAGAGCCAACCGCTGTGTGGATATGGGCTGTTGTTGCCATTGCAATTGGCCTGCTGCTGGTACTGCCCGTGTTGGTGTTTTTGGTGGTGAGGAGGGTAAGGCAGCAGCGGACAGAGAGCGAAGTCGATAACAGAGTGAGACACCATACTACAGTCATCGACAATGCCAGCAAAGCTAAAGCCTGGACGCCACACACAGCCCACCATGAACATCGGGTCAGATCCAGCAGGGAGAAAGAGAAGATCAGCTTGAAGAAAAAGAAAAAAGCAAAGGAAGCAGAGAAAAAAAGAAGAAGGGAACCACTGGGGGAGGATGCCATTCGAATGCGGTGAGAGGAGCTGCTGGAGGAATGATCTCATATATAAAAATCTGGTGTATTCTGAAACAAGTGAGAATGCATCTTGTATTATTATAACAATGACTGAATGTCACTGTTCCACTTGGTCTGTTCAGTTTTGTTGTGATATTCAATCAACACTTGGATGTTTCTTTTAATATACTGGTATAATTATCATTGATGTTTAAATGCAATGGTGGAGAGCAACTACAGTAATTACTAGTACTAGTAATACGCTATATTTGTCTTATTTGTCAACTATAGTTGCTAGTTACAAATCTCAAATGGATTACCAATACAAAATACAGTATTAATTTACATGTAGTGCATGTATGTAAAATAATTCAAGATAGATTTGCTATTTTTGTTCAAAACATATGAATGTCTAAACAGCTTTTAAAATAAAACACAACAATGCACTAGTAATTATAATAACATAATTATGTATATTCACTGATATGAAATCTTTGTTTACTTTTGGTCCTTCAAGTATTTTTTTTAGCTAATACTTATGTACTTTTACTTAACAACATTTTGGAATCATGATGCTACTTTTACTTAAGCAAAGTATCTGAGTATTTCTCCCACCACTGCTTAAATGAAAACCATTCATTTAAGCCAGTAATCTTTGGTTCCTACCTCTCCATTTGTAGCTGTAGCCATCTTCTTTGGGCACCCTGTCCATAGAACTAAGATTTCACTAAAAGTAAAAAGACAATCCCTGCTCATTTGTGACTCATGTAAATCCAAGAAAAAAGTTTGTTTCATAATATGCTATGTAAAAACTGTGCTTTGTCTTTTTTCAGGCCTCTCAAAAGGGACCAGGATATAGGCAGTGATACTGACTTTACTCAGAGTTCAATGGAAGACGTCAGTGTGAGATATTCCAAGCGACAAGAGGAAGCCTCCATCTGCGACCACAGAACCCAGGAGCAGAAACATTACCGAGCTGGAACCTCACAGCCCCGCAGACCTACACAATGTAAAGTTTTGCAGCTCATTCTCATTCACAAAGGTTTTACCTTAGTTATTTCATTTACTCACTCACTCATTCCTAGCTTCCAACTTTATTTATCAGAAGTCTGGTATATATGTTCATGTCCAACATTACTATACCGTGAGCTATAGACACCTAGCCATAGACTTAAACCATACTTCACTCTGTTTGGAGGGCAGTTATGGTATAAACAAGGTAATCAACGCTGAGAAGTTGTGATGTAAAAAAGAATTGGAACCTTTAGTAAATTAATTGATTAGCTGATCTACAGAAAGTTAATCACCATCAACTATTTTAACAACAGATTACTCAGCTATACCTTCTATAGGCAAAAATGTCTAAGATATGGATTTTTCAAATGTGATAAATTGTCGTATTGGTTTTCTATCATTGTTACCTTGGATCTTTTTCACTTGTTTTTGACATTTTATAGTACAAATTACTGAAGAAAATATTATAGCAGAAGCTGTATAATAAAAAATACAATTAGCTACAGCACTGTGCCACACAGAAATATCATCCTGTACTGCATGTCACAGCCAGAAACTGTGCATGTACAGTGTTGAAATTCAGCATATACTTACAACATAAGAATCACTTTCTTGAATTATTATCTTTTTAACTTAAATACAGTTATTAAGTAAGAAATAAATAAAGATGCTATGAATGAAGGTGCTATACTCATGAACATAGTGTAAGACACTTTAAAGTGGCCATATTATGCTTAATTTAAAAATTGTGTTCCATTCCAGGGCTCAGCTAATACCATATTATATGATTTTCAAGTAAAAAAAAACATAAATATATGTTATAAGGCATCTTTATGCAACAGCTCATCTGGCCTTGGGACTAAAAACGTTCACTCGGGCTCCTCTGTTAATGCAGCCTTTTTCCCCACGCCAATCATGTTCTAATTGGTTAACTTATGACTTCCTGTGGGCCCAACCATGCCCAAAACAGTGGTTGGCAACCACTTCCATACTTTACTGGCTCTGGATGCTGTCTCTACAACCTGATCAGCTAATTTATTATGATGTGAAATGAGTGGCTTTGGGTTTTATACAGTATCTTGCACACACAAAGTCCTTCACATATAAAAGTTACATATAAAAATATAGTTTAGAGTATGTGGGCATGCTCAGTGTTTGTCGGAGCCCAGAACAAATGGCCACGCATGGATTTCTACACCACTTGGCATCAACTAATGCAATATTAGACTTGAGTGTTTCACTGCTAGCCAACATGCATACCCACGTTCACTCAAGCTTTGGGTCTCTGACTATGTGTAACATGGGCACCCAACTTCATAATAGTATATCAGACCACAAAAAGGATAAAATGACGAAGTACAAAGTTATGTTTGCATGGAAACTAGCTCTCTGTTTATACTGTAGCATTTGTGCCTTCATCAAAATTATGTTATGCTTAAATGAATTTTATTATCTCTCAGCTTCACCCAGAGGATGGGAAAGAAACGCCATGCCTCCGCCTCTGCTCAGTCCACCTCAACAGGTCTGTCATCAGTTTTTGTTTTTCACTCTGTTAATTGCATGTTGTAGTTGTTGTGAAGAGTCATTATGAAAAACTTGAGAATACTGGTACTAATGTATTCACTAAATTTACCATATTTCATTGTTATGTGAACCAGGATATTGTTTCTCTTGTTGTAAGTTATTTCTAGGACTCATCTTATTCATTTACATAACTTTATTGCTAGCTTTCAATGTTTTGTTTTGTCACTGTATAGGATCTTATTGCTCATTAGGCACATTTTGTCTTGGTTATCTTTGCAGTCAGCAGAGTGGTGTGGCCCAGATGGGTCTGTGGTTCTAATTAGAGCAGTTCGGAGTGGTCTTGACAGAGTGGTCCTGGAGCTGCTGCGAGCAGGAGTGCCAGTCAACAACACTGATCATACTGGTAATGCATCCTTTTGGCACCATTTGGTACCTGGAAGTCAGCCTCAACCCTAATCCTCAGTGTTTACATGTAGTTAATGGTGTCTAGAAGGATATGCTTAAGAGTAAGAGCAATATGAAAACTGGGGATAGTATGTGATTTTATATTTAAGATTCAAGATTCAAAAAACGTTATTAATCTCAGAGGGAAACTGTTTTGCCTGTTACAGCTGCTCTCTGATCAAAAGAAAGGGGGGAAAAAAAGAACCACTCCCAGGAAAAGTTCCATTCCAATACAAATAACAAAGGCAACACATTGACACAATTAATACATTGTACATAAATATTTACATAAATAATGTTTATGTATGTTGTCAGTCTCCCACACCTTTACAGTAGGTGGAGGAGTTGTAGAGTTTAATGGCCACTGGGAGGAAGGATCTCCTGTGGCGCTCTGTGGAGCACTGGATCAGTCTCTAACTGAACGTGACTGTCCAGTCAGTAGACTGCGTAGTTGGTGGGTGGGATTGTGCAGGATTGAGAGGAGTTTAGATAACATCCTTCTCTCTGCCACACTGTGAAGATGGTCCAGTGCCACACCCAGAGCAGAACCAGCCCTCCTGATTAATTTGTCCAGCCTGTTTCTGCAACCTTATATAAATTACAGTTCACAGTAAATTAAACCTTATCCACATTATGGGTCAAGTAAATCCACAGACATGCTAGCATCATTGTGGGGTGGTATTGAGATACATGCAAACACCAGCACACTAACATGCACAGTGCACAATGACAGTATTAACATAGTAATGTTTAGCAGGTATAATATTCATCATTTTCAGTGTCTTAGAAGTCTGTCTTTTAAAACACGTCAATAAAAACAAAGGGATATTAACCTGCTGCTAGAAAAAAAGTTAGGTGGTTAGTAACAATGTAAAGTAGTCTGGGCACCATGGATGTCTGTAAAAAAATACATCTCACAACTCTCGAGAAAATTAACATACAGCTCATGCCATTGTTTTCTGACACCTGAAAGCTGAGGGGCTCAGTAACCAGTGTAACTTACCTCGTCTTTCTCACATCCTCTTTTTGTGTCCCTCCTCTCCTGTCCTGTCCTCTTTTCTCCATGTCTTCCCTCTCGTCCTCGCTCTCCTTCTCCAGCTCCCCTTCTGTCCTCCTCTGACTCAGAGCAAAGTTAAAGTGCTCTAGCGCTCAAACTCTGGTCAATGGACATATTAACTTTGTGGCTCATCCTTCTTCTTGCTTTCGCTGTCTTTCCTTCTGTTTCTCCCTTTCAACACGTTTGATGTTTTCTCATTTTGGCTAAATCAAATCATGTCCGCATCCCTTCCCTTCACTCTTCCTCTCTTCACCGTCTGGGCTCTACTCTGTTGTGTAATGGTTGTTCATTGGCTGACTTACTCCCTCCGTTCTTCCCCCTCACCTCCCCTCCACTCACACTGTCTCTCTCAGGGAGATCAGCCCTCCACTGGGCATGCTCAGTAAACCACCTCTCCCTGTCAAGGACCCTCATTCGCTACGGTGCTGCTGTGGACCTGCAAGACAACAAGGTAAGAAAGTTTTTCTATTGATATTAAGTGGGACCAAGAATCACATTAGATAAACTGGACTGAAATCTCTACCCATTTATTTCCATTACTGTTATTTTTTTTCTCTTTTAGGGTGAAACGCCACTTTTCCTGTCTTCCCTCCATGGTTGCTATGACACTGCCAGACTTCTCCTCCTTCATGGTGCCAACCTTGAGCTGCATGACTGGAGAGGACGTCGACCAATAGATGTGGCCAGAGAGGGCATGCACCACCAGGTCCTGGAACTTTTACTAGCTCACCAAATTCAGAGAGGACCGGTTCCCGTTGACTCAGCTAGTGAGATGCTGTGGGAGGAGCGTGGTCTGTTGTACTCACCATGGGCTGGACCACAAGGCCTGCCTGGAAGAAGTGCTTCCTTCTCTGGGATCATAGGACACAGAGATATGACGCCGCCACCACAAAAGTAAGTTGACATAAGAATCCAACCTGATAATGCGCCATCATGATTGCTGATTTTAAGTTTAGCAATCCATCGCCATATATTTAATAACCAGAAACTTTAAGCTTTGCCAACCTAACGTGATCCAGTCTAATCACTTGATCTTATTGTTTCAGCAATTGGTCGATGAGTGGAGTACAATACCCTTCCCCTCAGAACTGGCGGCCACAGCTCAACCAATCAGCAACAGCTCTGGTCCCTCCAAGAATCATGGGCCGCTCCCCTCGCCCAATCAGCACCTTACAGGAGGTGACCTCAGAGGACGAGGACCGTGAGAGACATCACGAAGCCCCCAGAGCTACAACACCTCACTTCCTGTCACCACAACCAGCCCCTCGGCAGCGCTCCTTTTCCTGTACCCAGCATGCATTGCAGCGTCGCTCCAGTGGGCACCAGCCAGAGCCCAATTATGTCATTGTGACAGACAGAACAGCCAATGAGCCTGTAGAAAGAGTAGTTGTTTCACCTCCCACAGACGCTGCTGTCCAATCAGATCGCCAGCCAGTTATAAATGGTGAAAATCCCAGTAGAGCAGAACAAGCTGCCCTGAGTTCAACAAATACAGAGCAGAAATCTAGAGGTGAGAGGCCAAACACCACTACTGACTCCACACAAACAGCCTTGTAGAGAAGAGGAACAAGCAGTGAAAAATCAGCTTTTCATTCAGCCTAAATGACCTTTTAAAAAAGCACTGAGACACTGGACATTGAGTTTTTAGTATATTTGTTGTTAAATCCAAAGATAGTGGACAGATATTCCAACTTTGATTTATTGTCATTTTGTCTGATGTGAATCTGTTAGGTATTACTAATTTGTTAATTAATACGCAGTTATTAGCCCAAATCACCCCCCTCCCCCCATCTCACTCAGTCTTCCTAAATTATTATTATTATATTTGTTTCTCTTATGGAAAGGGATGTTGTTATTTGTAAATGTTCTACATGGCACAGACAAAACCAGTCCAATTTGATAATTCTAGTGACTCTGAACTACACTGGATTCACATTGTACTTATGTGTTGTATTCTGATTATTACAGAAATATTAAAGAAGAAATAAAAATAATAATAAACAGGCTATACCAAGATCTCAAAATCCTTCTTGTGCACGGAATAATGGGACTTTTCATGCAAACAATATAGATTTTAAATTTTAAGTTGACCATCATTATGAATCACAATAGCTCTACTGTCTATACTATAATTTTCTTACATACATCACTCTCCATTGCATTAGTATTAACAAAACCAATGTTCAACCAGATATTCCTGCATGAACAAAAGAAAGCGAATTTATGGTTCAAAATATACTACAAATATTTCTCAAAAACTTGATGATTACATATAATGACACTTACATTTCAAAAGGTAAATTAAAAATAATGTCCTACCTGATTTAACAAGCACAATTTTCATGTGTTGCAGACATTAATATATATATATATATAACTGCAATGCAAACCCTTGTTGCAGTTGCAAATGTTTTGGTACTCACATGTTTACTTTTTTGTTTGCATTGGAACAACACAAAAGACAGAAGAAAAGTCAAATCTGATGTAATTTCACACAGAACCCAAAAAATGCACTTCCACAGAATGATTGCCACCCTTAACTTAATATTGGTAGCATCCCCTTTGGAATAATTAACTGAAATTAATTGCTCCCTGTAACCATGAATTAGTTTCTTACACCTCTCTACTGGAATTTTGGACCACTCTATTTTTGCAAAGTGCTCCAGATCATTCAGATTTGAAGGACGCCTTCTCCCAACTGCTGTTTTAAGATCTCTCCACAGGTGTTCAAAGGGATTCAGATCTGGACTCATTGCTGGCCATTTCAGAACTTTTCTGCCTTGTTTGTAATCATTTCTGAGTGCTTAATTCAAGTGTGTTTCAGGTCATTGTCCTGCTGGAAGACTCCAAAATATCTTCTTAAACCTCCACCATGTTTGATTGTAGGGACTGTGTTCTTTGCTTTGAAGGCCAAATTTCTTTTTCTGTAAACAGTGCCATGGTGTCCTTTACCAAAAAGCTATACTTTTTTCTCTTCTGTCTACAGTACGTTCTCCCGCAAGGATTGTGGTTTTGGCAAACTCCAGTCTTGCTTTTTTATGCCTTTGTGTCAGCAGTGGTGTCCTTCTGGGTCTCCTACCATAGCGTCCCTTTTCATTCAGATGGAGCCAGATAGTGCGAGCTGATACTGTTGTAACCTGTGTCTGCAGATCAGCTTGAATTTGTTTGGAAGTTAATCAGGGTTCTTTATTCACCATTTGAACAATCCTTTGTTGCAAATTTTCATTAATTTTTCCTTTTTAATTTGTCCAGGGAGGTTAGCTACAGCGCCATGGGCTGTAAACCTCTTGATGATATTGCACACAGTGGACAGGGAAACATTAATTTCTCTGGAGATGGACTTGAGATTTCCATGTTTTTCCACAATTTAACTCTTTACACTTCTTTATTTTCTCCATGCTCAGGGTGACACACAGCACTTCTCAGCTCAGCACTGACACACAACTTCTCTCCATTTTAACGGGTTACAAGTGTGATTACTTTGTTGCCCACATATGTTACTTGCCACAGGTGTGTCTAAATACTAATTATCACATGCAAGATAAGCAATTATTTCTTACAATTTTGACCAGGTGCCAATAACTTTGTCCAGTCCATTTTTGAGTTCTGTCTGCATGTTCATTTTTTTCTGGTTTTTTTTTATTTGTGTGTGTGTGTGTGTGTGTTGTTCCAGTGCAAACAAAAACAATAATTTTCTGACAGGGTGCCGATATTTTTGGCCATGACTGTATATAACTTTTTTTTTCAGGTTTGGTGGAAATTTATGATTTTTTTTTTTTTACTTTATATGTTATACATGCCTCTGTGACCATCTTTCACCACATATAATGACTACATTTATCTTGCACAGCAATTCAGAAAGGCTGCTTAATTTTGGAGAAGGTAAGAGATGTAATAGTATAAAAAATAATGATAAACACAGTGTTAGGTGGTAAAAAAAAAAAAAGCTGTCAAATTGATGCACCTCCTCAGAACTGTAGCACAGGCTTGTTTAATACAATGATTGTAATTATAATTAAAAATGCAATTAGTGTTTCTCTGAATTCAAAGTTCAAAAGCTTTCTCGTGGGAAACATTTACAACTTTACTACCTGTAAAAACTCATACATAGATACAAAGAGACGCACAGAGACGAGACACTTCCCACGTTCACACGCGCTTTCGCCATCGATTGAGATGCAAATGATGTACAGACTGAAAGACGCGCTCCGTGGCACGAACAGCTCTTCAACTTGATCCCATTGAACGGTCAGACAGCGTGCTTTACGTGTTTTACGCCCAAATCCCCGGTTTTGTCATGGAGAAAATTCTGGTATTTAATCACAAGGGGCTTTACATTATAAAATGTATTCTTTAAATGGGCAAGATCATTTGTAATTATTTAAGCAATGTGTGGCTGCGAATATATGCGTAAAAATGCCATCCAATGGCACAGAATATCTTTGACACGGAAATTAATTTTTCAAAAACAATTTTTTTTGTATAGTCCATCTGAACAGTTTATACGCACTGGAGCAACATAAACCTGGCTGTTGACAATACATATGCTAAAAAATGTAGTCTAAACCTTTTAGGAATGTTTGGCCACCTGTGTCGTGTCTTTCATCCACAGGTGTGACAGCACAAGCTCACACTTATCGCTTAAAGACACGTGCCAGCAAACAACCAGTGAATACAGACGCGTTGTTTAGTGTTTTTCATTGTGTTTATTTACAAATGACAAAATAAATTAAGGTGCAAAAATGCTTCAATAAATGACTATACTTAGTGGCCTGTATATGGCCGTAACAGCATGTGATCGCAATAAATGTACATTATCTACAAATGTATCACAGTTTACATAAAGCAGGATATTCACTTTCAATATATTGCACTAGAAATTAATATAAATGCTGTTATATAAGTATAGTCAGCATGTTAGAGTCATTAAAAGTTCGGTTTTGGAGTCTCTGCATAGTGATCAGGGCCAGGGTCTCCACAAAGACTGGATGATCGGGTGGCCTCGAACCGGGTTCTGTTTGTTCGCTCGACTGGTCACTTTGTGGGACTGCTGTGGAGTTGTGTGAAAGCGTTTGGATTCTCCTCGGGTTTGGAAACAGCTGATATTTGGGTCAGACGTGCACAATCTGTACCCTGACTTGTGTATGAGCATCTGAAGAATAGCCCTGGATGACTTCCCGAGACGCAGAGAGCTGGATGAGGCTTCGTTTTTCTTTTGGTCGCATGCAGATTCTAAACTGGCCAAACGAGCAGCAAAAGATGCTTCCAGTGCTGCTCCGAGCCACAGGCCTTTTCCTTCAGGCCCCAGGAACTGCGCAGCTCTCTGCAGGCAGGTGGAGAACCCGTCTTGAGAGCAGTGTCTCTGGCCTCCACCAGCACTTCCAGCTCTCCTCTCATCTTCTTTTGCAGTGTTCTGGAGAAAGAGGACGGTGTGTTCTAATATCTCTGCTTTCTCCACTCTGCGTTGAGTCTCTTCCTATAACAGAAACAAAGGATTAATAAACAGTGTGTCTCATTCCTTATTAAAATACATTTAAGTTTGTGGGATGAACAAACTGAGAACCTGAACGATGTGATATTTACCTGTCGTTGTAGGAGAAGACTCTT
>OMLM01000996.1:90782-102332 GCA_900302695.1 Helostoma temminkii | reverse complement strand
AATGTAGCAGATAGAGCTTACAGCAAAAAGCATGCATTATGTTTAATTTCAAATTGTCTTACTTTCATCTTCTTCAGTAGGATTTGACCATAAAGAGCTGCTAAAACCTGAAGTTGCATGCTCACTAATGAACAACAGAGTCTGTCATTAAAGCTGTGTTATTGTTAGAATTTTGTCACAGCAAGATTTATAAGAAAACCAAGAACCCCAGATAAGTTACTGTCATAAATTACAGTACAGTTTTTTTGAAAAAAATGGGGAAATATGGATTTTAAGGTTAAACATCCATGTCCAAGTGACACAAAATATCCATAGTCTTCACTTGGGTTACTAACCACCTCAGTAAGTACAGTCTTATGTGGTGTAGTGCCATTTGTTTTTCAATTTACACAGCACACATGACAAATACATGAGACACATGATCCTAAGAGTCTCTTAGGAGTCTGGATAGTAGACTCCTAGTTATGATAGCACAACTATGACTTGACACAGCCTAAGTGATGGTGTAAACATCTTCCTGTAGACAAAGGCGAAGCTCCGTATTTACCCTATTTTAACACCACGTTTACCAGATAAAATTACACAATAACTGACACATAACACCCACACCCACAAACAGGTATACACAGTCCTAAAAGAAGTATAATTTTCTATCTATGTGCAACGCAGAATTATAATTACAGCTCACTTGACAACAGATAAGGCAGGGATCATTATTGCAACATTTATGTTAAAGGCACAACGCCTGCATTGCCTGTAATGGCCATGGCTGAGCTACTGATGTTGTGATTTAACCTGGCACTTTGGCAGTGGCGAGCCGCTCCTCCAAATCAAGGCTAAGTGGCGGCTTCATCAGTGCCCTGTCGAGATGAAACACTCGCCCAGCGGTGACACAGAGATGAGGCCCTGATTGGGACAAATACGTCTCCCTCTGGTGTCAGCTTTCATTCACCGGTCTGAGCACAGGCTGAAAGAAAGACAAATGTTTTGATTAGAGGTCTCTTTCAATGTCACAGCAGCCAGCGAAGAAGAATGAGATGAGGCTGTCTCCAAGGGAAGCAAATAGTTGAAGACGATGAGAGGAAAATGGATGTCTCCAGTGTCTGGAGGGTGTCGAATAGGGTTTTTATGAGTCAGAGAAAGCTCACTGCATCTCTTATAATGAGACCGCATTCCTTTTCCAGAAGACTATTTCAATTTATGCCTAGCAATTGTTAAAATTCTAGATGCCGTAAATAAAATCTTTTCAAAAAGTTGCAGTGTTTTTCTTAAATTGGCAGAGATTTAGATCAGTCAGACAAATGTTTCCAAACTGAGACAATGTTCATGAAAATCTCCTTTCATTTAGCAAAAAAAGAGCTGTGCCCTGCCACGACTAATACATTGCTTATCCCCTTATCCTTATTTCTTTTATTTATTTATATTTTCCTTACTATTATCATGGGATTTTATTGTGAGTGAATACAGTCTATGTTTATATATTTCATGGAAGATAATTATAAGACCATTAATCAAAGGAAGTGGATAATTAAAAATCCATCCCAACTGGAGAAATGTGAGCATTAACGACTGTGTCACATGAGAAATAGTAGTAGGAGGGCTCTCATCCTTCTTTCTGTATCATTCAGCCATTCTTTCTACTCTAATCTATTGAAGTCAACAGAAAATGGGGAATCATTAAGCCATCTCACAGAGGAATTTACTTTCTTGACAAAAGTTTGATATAAGGGTGTTACAAAATGCCTAACGGGTGACCCAGACGCAGAAACACAGCGAAAGCAGAGCTTCTTTCCAACCAGATTTATTAGCAATAGACTTATTCAATAACCACAGAGCAAACAGAGGCAATGCAAAAAGAAACGAAACCTGAACAGAGGGAGAAATCTACGGGACACTGCAAAGGCAGGCAAACTACAAAACGAAATAACCACAAATGCTCCCGAACAAAAACCGCAGCTCTAGGCTGGTAATATCTAATAAACAAAGAAAACCACAGCTAAACACTGGTACGAATAAACTAGAAAACAAAATCACAGCAAAGTGCTGGAGAACGAACAAACTAGAAAACAAAATCACAGCAAAGTGCTGGAGAACGAACGAGCGAGAAAACAGAAACAAACAAACTGACTGCGCTGAACACTTACTGTAACCGTGACGAAAAAGCTAGAGGTCGGGGAAAAGGTGAGTGACAGGAACAAGGATCGTACGAGGCAGACATGTGACACACTAGCAACCAAAAACTGGAAAAGGACCAACTTAAATACAAACACACCGATAATGACAACACAAAACACCTGCTAAAAACACACACCTGAAATCACTCCGGCCAGCCGAGACATGCCCCTGAAAGTGAGTGAAAAAACAAAACAAGGCAACCAAAATACAAAGACTTCCAGGGACACTGCCTCAGCCGGTCGGAGGGGGAAACTGTAACAAAGGGCTTGGATAATGTCTTGTGGTCTTGTGTAAATAAAAGCTTCCAGAGCCTACAATTCTCCACATCTCGTATTTATTTGTTTATTCTACCAACAAATGTGGCGTCTAAACACAATGTCTTATGTAGCCAAATATTACCTAATAAAGAAAAATGTGAATATCTGTGTCCCATAGCTTACTGTGAATAGAGTGGGTGGAAATATACAAACAGCGTTGCAAGAGATATCTTGACAGATATGACATGTGGAATGCTGAAAACAGTAAACATCTTAAAATGCTGTCACTGTTGTACTGGGAGAACCTCACCTTGGACAAAATATGGAGAGTGGTATTTATGAAGATAAACCACTCTCCTTGGAAACCACTCCCCCGTTCATGTTTTTTTTGTGTGTGGTTTGTCTACTGTAATCATTTCTATTAAAGCTTACTTATAACAAATCATAACATTTTTTAAATATTCAGATTTTTAAAACATGACAACCAATTTGACATATTAAAACCTTTATATGGAAGTGGATCTTCTTGACTCGCAGATTCTTCCCTTTTGGCTTTTTTGTCCAGGAGCTTTCATATAGCTTTTAATTTAATCTTTTATATTTAAGACAAAAAAATGCTTCAAGTCCTGAAAGTCAAGGTAGACTTTTATCTTGTCAGGCCTGCAAAATATGAGTTATGGCTGGACAAAAGGCAGCTTAATGTGGCTTTCTGTGCCTGTGACATATAATGTAATAGAAAAATGGGACTCTCTTTCAAAATATATGATATGCCCTATTGGACTGGGGCCCACTCTACGCCACATCCATCAAATCAGCCACCTGAGTCTGTCTCAAATGTTCATCATTCCTTAATGAGCATGGTCAATCCCAATGCACTCTCACTCTGAACACTCTTCAAGGTCCCTTCTCTGCACAAACATGTTACCTTTGCAAATCATCTTGCCTTGATGTCTTGACATTCATACACTTGATAAATACTCAAGTGTTCATGTGTCAGTAAAGAGACAATACCAAGGCTGCTCCTGAGCTCCAAAAACAAACATTCAAACAAATACTCCAGTGATGGAGGGCACTGAAGAGGCAGGCGGCAATGAAGTAAAGAAAGTTGAGAAAGAAAGGGTATAATGATGGAGTAGAGGAACAGAAGGGACCCTTCCTATTCAATCAAGCCCCATCTGAACTCCTCCAAACTCCTTCTCTTCTCCATTTCCCTCAGTCATTTGCATTTCTTTTATGTCCCCAATTCCCATTATGCAAAAGTATACGCTAAAAAAAGTAGTCCGGTTTGCAAAGTGAGTTGCTCCATTTCCCCTCGCTATTTTTAATCAATACCAGCCAGGGGATGAGGGTTATGTGGTGTTCAGTCACATTTATGCTAACTAGAATATTTGAACCATTCTCTTTGAACTGTTGTTACCTTGGAAACCAGCCCACAGGAGTTGCTGCTTTACAACAGTAATTACAATCAGTGGTCAGATTAGGTCCTGTGCTTACAGAACAAAGCTTACATACATCCTGTAAGTAAATCTTTTTGTGTGTATTGCTCTATTTTGCACTTGTTAGACTGCACAGTCTGAGAACCTGGAGGACCTTTACACTTCATTAAATCACTTTCCCCCGTTTCCATTATAAGAGATGGTAAACAGATTTGTTTGTTTTCTGCTATAATTTTTAGAAAAGGGTAAGAATCCATTTCATGGCTTATGATGCCATGATGACCTAGGGACCCATCTGAATTGGAACCGACAGAAATGATGCAGCCTGAAGAGATTAATTAAGCATCTGTGGCCCTCGATACTATAGCGGTTTTTGATGCCCATGAAATCTCACTTCTTCTGGACATGTAGCTGATGATAAAGTGAGTGCCTGCAAGGCCTTCCCGCTGTTGCCATTTGTAATTTTTAGAAGTCATCATCAGAGGCGATCTGTCTTGATTGTGTCTTGGCAACTGTCATGCTCCACTAATGCACAGTGTGAGAGAGGGCATAAATACAACATCTTCCGGCATCACCGATGTTTATCTTCTGTGCTTCATGAATCTGCATTCCCACAGACGAATTTTACTCATAATGGCAGCTATCACAGCACAGATAGGCTGGCGTATTATCTGTCTTCATACAGTGTTTGTTTTACAAGTGGACAGACAGGAAAAAGAGATTTGAACATTCTGATGAGGAAGAGAGATTGATAGCAATGCATGTCTCGTCTAATGGGTTTGATGGGGCTTTATGAAATATTCATTATTGGTAACTAGTGTTGTCACACTGCCAGCGCCATCTGAAGGATTATTCTTATATTAATGAAGTAGCCCCTGTAACAAAAGCCTAGCTCCTCTGAGGGACATCATTCAGTCTTGCATCATAATTTGTGTTAAAACCTTGGTACAAGCAGGTTGGAAGATTTTGAATTCCAGCATCTGATGAAGAAAAACAAAATCTATTATTACATTGAATAGCATGTGGCACTCAGCACAGAACCATGACTAAAACTATGGCAAAAATTTGAGGCCTTGCCATTTTTTGTATTTGTTCCCTATCTGAAGGCACATGTTTGTTTGCAAACTCATGATTTCCACTTTTCAGAACACACTGAAGGTAATTTCTGTCAGACGGTTTATAAGAAGGTGTTTTACTTAAACCCTCTCTTGCGTTGACTGTAGGTGCAGACCTTCTTTCTTTGTAACTGCATGACATATCGCTTATGGAGTTTCACAGTTATTTCAGTAAGGGGAGCTAAGCTATTCACTTTCAGTGACTTTCATCTGCAGAGTTAGTGCTTGCATGCCCTCAGACATAACACTAAGATTAGTGTTGTGTGACATAGTCTGTCTAGTAGCGTTTGTGTGTGGGTGTGCATGTGTAGTATACTGACTGTACTTCCCATGTAGTCCCATTTATTGTACACCTAAACACGTGTTATCAGAAATATACCAGGTTGCAGTTTTAATGGGTTCAAGGTGCCAAACATCAGTGACCCAGTAATCACCTTATTAGATTCCTACAAGCAGTAAATCAATCACAGCTACAGTGTAATCAGAGTTGTTGTGTGATTTTATGATGTGACCCATTATTTCTGAATTTATATTGTGAATAAATTACATTATAAAACATAGTTGATCAAAGCATGACTTTCAGCGGGTATGACTGGTAATTAGTTTGCTGTTTTCCTGCCAAGTTTCTGTCAAACATTTGCAGCAATATTGCTTTAACACCCCTGGAATTGGTTTTGTCAAACATTTTAAAGAGAGAATTTATCACCGATCTTAAACTAACTTTCCCAAAAAAGTGACAAGAGCCATATAACCACTGGCAAAACCCATGTGCTTTCTATTTCTCTAAACTGATTGATGATGCAGTATGGATCACTGACGGTGTCAGATATATAATTATGCTGCAGAGAATTAAAGTGTACAAATCACGGACATTAGCATATTGTGAAAAAGAGAGAATGCATGCTGAAGATGGGAGCTTGTGACATTTTGGTCTAATGATGAAGGACAAGGATGTGTGCTACTGGGGTAGGAGGTCTTAGGGACAAAGTGTAAATTGCAGTGGTTTTCAGAACTGATATGGTAGTGGATGACTGGTATGGCCAATACCATGTCTTTACAGAGAAGGGAGGCAAATGGCTGGTGTATAATGTCATTATGTTTTTGTTACTGTTTTGCAATAAGATAAAATACAAAGATGTAATAAAAAGGGGGTAAGTAATAAATGTATAGTAACTATAGATTTGTGGAATTTCAAAATAAAGAGTTTCAGACCATGGATGACTTGCCTTTCATACTGTCCCTGAAAGCTACATGGTGTAAGAACACCTGGTCATGTCACTCTGTCATGTATACATGTATCTTTTCTTTGTGGATAAAACAAATGTACCAGGGGGCTCTGCAGGGAGAATTGACATTATTTTGTCACTTGACTTGGGTCTTTGTGACCACTGCAATAGGATCTACAAGAATAGCTTAATGTAGTCTATAATTTCACATTTTTATCAGAAGGAGCTACCTGTCACCTATGGCAACACCACCGGTAGATTAGAAGATAAAAATAAGCCTCTCCTCACAGCTCCCCCAGCTGTTTCTCTCTTCACTACTTCCACTTACATACCACTGAAAATTACCAGAAGCAATGTCATAAAAAAGTACCTGTGATCATTGGTTACCAAACTACAACACATATGACTAACTCGCCCATGCCTCCATATTCCTAAGCCCTCTTGTGCTTCTAAATTGTTAGTATAAAATACCCAGGCCAGAGGGGTAATAGTTTTGATAATGATCCTGGACTAAGCTTTGGTGCTGTGTGGCCACATGTCGCACAGACAGCATGCTGATTACTTCTCTGAAGTGGGCTGGATGTGTGTCCGTAACGGTAATTTCCAGGCCTGATTGGCAAAGAGCGATGAAACTGGGGGCAGTTAGCACTGTGGGGAAAATAGTGCTGGAGTGTGTGAAAATGCAGTCCAACGGTAAACAAATTATCTGAAGTGAAATGACAACATTAGGCGATGCTTAAGCGCCAGTCCACATTAGGAATATGACTCTGAACAGACTTTAACTACCAGTTTTTTTGTTCCACCATCTGAAACAAATGGACGTCGTTTATCAAAGGATTTAATCTTACTAAATGCAGGTTGTTTAATCAGGTGCAGCATGAAATATGTTTTCCGATGTGACCCAGATAAACATTTCCAGTAAGAGGTAATGCACAGATTTTTTTCAAGTAAATTTGCCACTGTTACTCAATGTAGCTTTTCAACATAATAATTTAATAATTTAAATTTTTTGGTGGAGTGTGGATCAGCTGGTAGGGCAGTTTTTTATGAACACCAGGTGTGGTGTTTTGACTTCTGATTTCTGACCACGTGTCAAATTGTCCTTGGACCCCAAAACTTTTTGTGATTTTAATGTGGCTACAATAATTTCCTCAAGGGGATTATTCAAGTGTCATTTATTTTATGAAGTTTGCACAAATCCTTATTTTTTATGTCACAATCTGAGCTTTGTTGACTCAATTGTCATGATTTTCATGTAAATCTTCACAGCCACAGATGCTTGTTAAAGGCATCTGAATTATAGTATCATGCTGACAAAAATAATGATTGTGATATGTTTGAAGACTCGCCTTCTCTCCCGTCTCGTCTGTAGCGACAGTCAAAAGGTGTTTCTGCTCCGTATGCCCACACATTTAGGTAACTCCTGAAATCAGCCCATTTGCTTTATAACAAACTGGAATGTCTGTTTTCCATTCTTTATTTTTAACCAAGCAAACAAAAAAATAACTCATTAGGATTCTTAATAAAGCAGCTCTATGAGCAAACCCCCTCTCCTCCTATTACCGACAGAGATAAAGTTTGCAAAATGAACTGCTTAACTATTAATTTTGCATTTTACAAATATTCTTCATGAATAACTGAAGGTACAGTGGTTGCTATCACTCTTTTGCACATCATGTTAGAAGAGAATACAGACAAGGTAGATTATGAAGGGCCACGCTTTTTTTTGCCAAAGCTGTGATGCCCAGTGAAGGATAAATCTGGCAGATGTGACAGAGATTTATTTGGTGCAGAAGGGATGGATGAATGACTGTAGCCACTTTGTAGCCGCCCCAGTCCTCTCAAACACAACACCTCCATTTCTCTGCTGCTGTGTTCCTATGAAGACACATTTGTTGCAAGACTCAACCAGGCTTTAAATTGAATGACGGAGGTCACTTTTTAACTGCTCAAGTGACAAGTACAAGCTGGTGTCTTTGATTTTCTCCACCACCAGTGATTTTTAGTAGCTTTTATGGAGCATGAATTTATGAATAGAAACAGAGATCAGACTTTTTAGTTTCAGTGCTTACAGAAATAGTTTCAAGGATCAAGTTCCACCTTAAGACAAGCAGTACTACTAGATCCTTTAGTACCCAGTATGCATTAAGATGCAAAATTGCTGAATCCTACAAAGTGCACAGTAGCATCATTTGTCTGGCATTTCCTGCTTGGTAAATGCATACATCTTTCAAACCTCTGTGTCCAAATATAGCAGAGATGGTCCTGGGGACATAATTAGTTTTGAAAAGCTTCCTCCAAACCCACAGATAACATTATATCTGAGTAAAACTCCTTGTGATGACTAAACTGATGTGTGATATCATTCTTTTTAGTAATGGTTCATGTACGTATCTAAAAAATGTCACCTAAAAATTCTGTTCCCTCGCAACTAAACTGCAAATGCAATTGAGCTTTGTAGGGGATGGATGGACTTCGTTCTGATGCAACATATTTTCTGAATGAATGAAGCGCTACATTTATTAATAGAAAGTCGGTCACAGTGATGATGTGCTTACACAGCAAGTACATCACTGTCATACCGCAGACCCAAGGTTACGTTTAGGCAAGAAATACTCTTTGGTTAAGGTTAGAGATGATCGATGTGGTTGTGTTGGCTAATAAGCACATTGTGTGAAGTCTATGTTTTCCCTAAGCCAGACACATTTTCCCCCTTTAACTACACAGCTTTAAGTGCTGTTAGTGCCTAAACACAACTATAATTACTAACGTTAATAATCACAATAGCAACAATTGATAATATTTTAATAATGCTGCAGACACGAAGATTTGATGTTGTAGTCTACTGCAACATTGGATATTTTCACAGGAGAGACAACTAGATGTTGACTTCTGTACAGTGTGTTAACAGTAAATGTAATCTAACTTACAAAAACATGCAGCATGTGCTTTTGCAAGTTTGTTTCTTTCTTTTTTTTTTTAGGAGACAGTGTTGGTATCTGTGTAAGAGACACTGTTCACTTAATATTTTTAAAGAGATCAAACTCTTTGCAGACATCATAATCACATGTATAAAAGAGCCAAGACCTTTCACCTAATTGAACCTTCTAATCAAGGTAATTGTGCTAATCTGCCTGGTGAGAAAGAGCAGTAACAAGACAGACAGTGTCTGTGAAAAATAATTTCCAAACCATTTTTCTTCTTGATTGCACAAGACCAAAGAAGGAGCTCAAGAGTAAAAATATAGGTATGTTGTTTGAAGTATGCAGACATGTATGTTGCCACAGGGATCCCTCTGACTTCTCTGACTTTGAATCAATTACAACACAGCCTGAACTGTCTGATAATATCTGTCATGACTGAACAGATTCCCTGTTTACAATGTTTTTTTTGTTGTTGTTTTTTTTCCCCAGAGCTTGACAAGAGATCTGTTGAGTAGCTGTCTATATGTTGGCATGCTGATTCTGTAACAGAGTACCTCCGAGATAAGCTCCCCACGTGGTAATACAGTCAGGACTGAACAAAGCTGTCTAGGTTTGAAGGCCAATACATATGCTGAGATAAAGTCTCACATAACCAGCATCAGCCACGCCAATATACATACACACATACACATTTATGACAATACTGATTAGCCAGGGAAAAGCTGTTGAGCCTCAAGATGATGAAAAGCCCATTACAGTACATGCTTTGAAATACAGCACATTATTTTCTTCCTGATGTCGGTTTAGTAATAGATGTATATTAAAATGAGGCACTGCATAACACTGTGTATTTCTGTGCGTGCATGTGTGACACAGAGAAGAGAGTGCATGAATCAATATGAAAAGTTCTTTTTTTAACAAGTTATCCATCACATGGAATTTGGTTCAAGGTTGAAAAATGACCGGTTGGGATTCTAATGGCATTTTCCAACTAAATTAAAACCAGTTTCTTGTATGACAACATTATGCAATAAAGCTAATCAATTTCCTTGACTGCAACAGGATAAATTATTTATTTTAAATATCAAATTAAGCATACAAAGAACTGTAGTAGATAGCTGCAATGTGATACAAAGATGCAAGATGAAAACACTTTCAAGTTTCTTGTTGTCTTTGTTCAGCTTTGTTCATTTAACCAGCTGTTTATATGCATATTAAGTTGAGCATAACAAGAATACATGTTCCTATGTGTACAATACTAGTGGCGCGCCTGCCTTGCTACACTTGGTAAGGAGGGCGAGGGATATTAAATTCCACTAAACAAAAGATTGACCAACTGATCCAAGCTATTTTAATGTATTTGCTTTTTTTATCTTCAGATGCCATTTGAACAGAATTTTTACAAAAAGCTTATTAAAAAAAAGTGTGTTTGAGTGTGTTAATGGTGTGACGCTTTCAGACATTTATTACAATTCCTGCTCTCTAATCAACAAGAGATTGATTATATATGTATGAATGTTTTTCTAAATACATATCAGCATCACTCCAGTCTGATCCATAACACCAGACCCAACGCTCTCCATCGCCCAGTATCTGTCCCCATTAACACAACCTCTGCCTATAATGGAGTTCACTGGGTACCACTTTCCACCTGAACATGCAGTCGAGGAGTACAGCTAATAGCAGTTGCACAATTGGAATACATGGGTGTGAGTCGTGAGTTAATGGATGCCACTAGAGAGGTGCTGGCAGACAAGATTGTGCTATCTTCTGTGGTGTGTATGGGCCCAGCCCATCTGTACGATGGCGTACTTCATAAATGAATCAAGTTGAGCTGTGACGGCTGTCTCTTAGGCTGTGCTTCAGTCCCAGTGCTGCACTGACACTTCTGATGCGTGCATAGTATCTTGCCTCTGAATCATGAATAGTAAAAGAATATGCCACATTTGTACACCACCTTTTAACGTTCTTTCAACAAGAGTTTGACAAGAGCATTGAGTGAAATTGGTGGAAATGGGCATATGGTGCATTTCCCTGCAGTTTTTTTTTCGTTCTTTTTTTTTTTTATTCATTCAGCACCTCTCTAATCCTAAATGTCTTGTCCTGATTACATTAAGATGTATAAATGAGCTATATCTAACCTGTACCTTATTTTATTCTTAAGGGGCAGAGGCCATGTTTTCCCAGCAGCCACAGGACTTGGTGGTGGTGGCAGGCCAGCCTGTGACACTACCATGCACTATCCCCGGTTACCATGGTGTTGTCCTGTGGATCAAAGATGGTCTGGCGCTGGGAGTTGGCAGAGACCTCTCTAGTAAGAAGCAGCATTTTTTTTCTTGTCATTTTGCATCACTTTATAATAGTCAGTTTCTCCTATTAATTACACATAATTAATAAAACATCATCATGTTCAAATC
>OMLM01000996.1:62964-90762 GCA_900302695.1 Helostoma temminkii | reverse complement strand
CAAATCGCTGTTTTACGTCATCTAAAGCCTCCACATGTCAACATCCTACCACCTGCCAAACAGATCTATGGACAGATAAATGGGGTATCATTATAGTGTGTCACAAAAGCATTACATTATGAGTGGTACATGGAACACCAATAATCAGTGGTGGATTTAGCATCTGGGGGCCTGAGCAAACAGGGACATGGGGCCCCCTGCATCTATGGTTCTCCACCTTTTCAACCTTATTTATCTAAGAAAGCCAGGTTTTGGTTATCTTTTCATGTAATAGTGACTGATTGTAGATTTGTGCCCCACATGGTTTTAGGAAAAATTCTGTCCTTTATCTGAACTGGTCCTCTCTGCATTATTGAGCAGTACTATTTGTCTGTGAGCTCGAACACTATTAACACTATTGCTAGAACAAACAGTGGATTATTGCTGCTCTTAAACAGCATTAATTTTATTGTTGTTGTCAGGACCTGCCAACATCATGAAAACAGTTGTTACTTTTGGCAGTGTTACTACAAATGTTTTACTCCCCTGCTGCTTTTGATTTTTTCTGAACTGCTTTGCTAGTGTACCCTGTGTGAGAGGCTAAAAATGCTAAAGATTGATGGGAAGGAGTATGCATGGGCTGACTGCTGTCAGATTTTCATTAAGAAGTCCGATGCAACTGACTGCCAGTGATAAAAGATACAAAATTTAGGTTTCAACCATGAATTATAACTACAAATAATATAGAAACACAATAGTACAAAAACAATACACAGTACACAGTAAGGGTTTTATCCTGTAGTATCAGGGTATTATTTTGTTAGCAAGTTAGCAGCTAGCAATTTAGCAATTTAAGCTTATGGGAGTTGATAAATAATAAGAAAGAAATGAAACCCTTATAGTCCCACAGTGGGGAAATTAGCATTTTGGACAGGCTGCCCCTTTAAGGCGCCGAGGGTCAGGGGTGTTGAGAATCAAGCCTGCCAGCTCTTGGGTTTAAAAACAATTGCTCTACCAGTTGAGCTACATGCCCGCTAATGAACACAGCATTTTAGGTCTAGGTTTCATTATTATTTAGGTATGCTACTATTCGACTCGCCGCTGAAAGTTTCATCGTTCAGTTTAGCTCAAGCTCAAAGTTTGTGACTCGTTTACATCTATTTTTAAATATGACCAAAGATAATGAAGAAAAAAAATCCCTAATACGTTGTGTTTGTCAGAGAAGCACAAAATCTGAATGAAATGTGAAATCAGTAGTGGCACTGGTCTTTTTCTGGTGCTTCAGGCTGCAAAGTGGCTTTTTGAAGACTAGCTGGCATCATCTAATTATACTGCACCTCATGTATAATTGCCTTAATTGTTTAATTTGGAGTAAAAGAGACAGCCACACTGTCATTTAGTAGCCTGTTGTTTCACAGTCAAGGCTTTATGGATATTCATGACCTTGATGAATTTCAAGGAAACTCATTACTCCCCTAAATAAATATTTACAACCTTTAGAACCACTGAGCTATTGAATGAGAAATCCATAAAAACATAGTGCATCCACATCATTTATTGAAATGATCATTGAATTCTGTCAAAACAGAAATCCATTTAAATTTGTGCACAGCACTCCATACACTGGATGAACTACATCTTAAGGGCATAGTCTTTATTTAGAACTTTCTAATTTCCCTTCCACACCTCCAATGTGTAACTACTGAGGGAGCTGGAGTCATATCAAACCACACACAATGACAAAATATCCAACTGCATAAAAACAGGACAGTGTTCTTATGATGGGGGATGATGAAATATATATTCCAATAGAGACAGGGGGGGTCTTCTACACTCTGACCTTTAGCAAACACTCTTAGAGCCCTTCCCTGTCACCGGTGAGGTCTGTAATTAAACCTCAGTGGCTGACAGTGCAGTAAAGCCATGCTATTCCAGCTATTCCCTGTTCAAGTCCTTATCAGCCACAGGGGAGGCTGTGGTTGAGAGGTTGCAGTAAACAATGGTCCTGCAGTCTTCAAGTCTCCTTAAAGGTAGACTGGGAGAGTACTAATGATCACTCAAGATAAACTTAGGAAGAGACAATGGAAGATAGAGCACCATTTTATTTAGGAAGGTGAGATGTACAGTTTATTTTATCACCTTGTGTTTTATTTATTTAACAAGACAATTTCAACAAGACAAGATTAAATTTCATTTCAACAATTGGCCAAACAGAGGAAGTAACCAGTAAACCAGAAACTGAGAAAAAACGTTTGGGTCAAACACTCAAGAGAACCACAGTAGACAGTAGTATCTTTAACAACACATCTGTGAATAGTCAGGATGAAGAAATCACAATCTTGCCCTTTTCTTTTCTTAAAAATCCACAGAGGAGGAAAAGCTGCCTGCCTAAGTCAGGTTGTTAAAATTAACAGTATGATATGGACGGTCTCAAAGTGCCTGCCTTTGAGACAGATAACACGTTTGTTTTTGGTTGTTGTTGTTTTTTTTAATAAAGTGCTCCACAGCTGTTCTCTTTATCACTCCTGCCTAATAAACAAGCAATGCATGTGGCAGTAAAAGAGTAATGGTACATCTACTGCACAATGAAAGGAAAGTGGCAGCTGTATACGTGAAAAGTATGACGAATCAAATGTTGCATAGAGCGTTTCAGTAATATAGGTCTGCTCTGCTCTTCATAGGAACAAGCTGCGTCTACAGCGGCGTGCTCCGCCTGGGACCTGTTTCCATTCACATGAGCAGTGATTAAACTGAGAGAACTCTTTCACTATTCAGCACAAGAAATCACAGCACAAAAGCCAATGATTCCTATCTGTGCCCGAATTTCCTGTTCACTCCCTTTTGTGCCACGCTTTTCCACTCTAATTAAAAAAAAAGTAAAGTAGCCACACAGCAGCTCACACACCAATCGATGTCATGAATATGAATGACAACAGACAAAACAGCTATAAGTGAATGGTGCACACACAGTAAAGCTGGAGAGGCATGTGTTTGTATACACTGTATGAAAGGTGCAGTTCAGTTGCTACTGAACCATGACCTGAAAGACTGAGAATGTTCAGATGTTTGTAGGCACTTTCCTATGTGTTAAAATTAGGATACCGGAGCTTTTGGAAAGAAAAGTTGAGAGTTAACAGAACTTCAGCTGCAAACATGTGTCACTTTAACCTCTTATGAGAGCCAATTAAACACCAGTCACCTGTTCACAGCTGCAGCAAACTCATTTCTATCCCCTGGTGGTTACACTATGTGAAACATGTTCTAGGTGAATGCCATAAATCACTAGGCCATGCCTCAAGTGTCTGTATATTTACGTGCTCCCACACATGCACGTACGCCATTGATCCAGCCTCAAGACAAATCCATTCCCCCTGATGGATTCATTACTCCTTAATGGGCCTATTTTACATTGTTTGCTTTGGGTAACACATTGTGTCTTTGAAAGTCGGTGAGATCTAAGATCAATGGTCCTTTATAGGTACACATCATGTGCAGAGGTGATCAGTCTTCATGTGTGGTGGTATAATTTCAGTTTTATTGACAAAATGCATGACCAAAGTGCTTATAAGGAGACAAAAACACATTACAGTATGTTTATGTTCGTTGAAAATTCGATTATAACGTTCTTATCATTTTCTATCCACCACAAATGCAAATGACTTTCTCTTTTGGACTGAGCTAATGTACTGAGAAGATACTGGAACAAAGCCATATCCTCACACAGCAAAATTATTCTTAGTTTGCCAGAGGCACAGATGAGGTAATTGGCCAGATCATTTGTGTAACAGAAATTGACATGGCTTATACCTTGCTTCAATTAAGGCAAGCAAAACAAAAGTGCCTTTGAAGTAAATTCTGTTTCTGGGGTAGGTTCAGGCACTGGTGGACTGGAGTCAAATCAAGGTCATATCACTCAGAATGTGCAATGATCATTACCCTTGTGATCCGCAAAGGCATTATTGCTTTCAATCTCACCAATGAACATAAAATTGAAGCAAAATGGTTCTCTGGGTGATCTTGTGCGCGTAATGTCACATCCTCTGTTTTAGGTGTTATTCTGAGTATGACAAATCTTAAAGCTCTTTACCTATGTTGCCAGTGGTTATTAATGTTATTAACGGGAGTTTTTCATTATAATCAGGTCTGTTACCTGTGACATTTACAACCTGTTTTACTGAAGGGTATGACATAAGCAAGCAAACAGTGTGAACTTCAAAAACAGCTGTGATTTTTTTCACCTGTGTGACTGATTTTCCAGTGTTGTTGCTTACAACTTAGGCTGTTTTGAGCTCGCTTGCCACTCTTCTCCCCAGCTTAGTGTTTACGTTCAGGTGTTCTTTTGTCCTTCATACTCCCACTGTATAGACCCTTGACATTAAAGGCTACATGTAGGAGGATGAAATACAGAGAGTCTCTTAATTGGCTGTAACTCACCCACCAGCATAAAATGAGGCCCACTTCATGCTCTATTAAAGGCAACTGGATTCAATGAAGCATCAGTCCGTAATTGGACTTTGAGCTTACTATGAGTTTTTTCAGTAGACCAATTCAACAATTTAAAATTGACTGCCCAGTCTGTTATTTTTGTTTTGGGCACCAAAGCATATACTGTAGCTAGCCTTTAGAACCTGTTTGGTGTTTGTGAACATGAACCATTGGCTAGCTGTTACTGAGAAATCAATATTTTACTCCCCAGCATTTGTTGGCATTGACCCAACAGTGGGATGGGTGCTGATAGACTTGTTTGGAAAGGAAATGACAAGTGTGTGAGTGTGAAGTTTAAACGAGGCTGCCCTTGCTCTCCTGTGCAGTTCTCTAATAGTTTCATCATTGGTCAATTACCTAAGAACCACTAGGATAGAAAGAAGAAATGCGCTGGAAACAGTTTTTGAAGTGCAATTTCTACGAAAAGACATTCTCATTTCATTCCATATACTGCATGCCCAACAATTAGAAAGATGGAGTGAGAGAAAAAGAAAAGGAGATCTTCAGAGACAAGCAATTCCAAAAGCCTAAGAAGTACCCCATAAAGCTTCCCAGACCAACACATTCTTCTTCCTGCTTATCTTCCCCAGTGGAGGGATGCACTCCACTACACACTTGCAACGCATATTTCGATAATAGTTACGGGGATATCTTTAAAACCATCTCGCTTGACTTGTGTAAAAAGCCCAGGTCTCTTGGATATTGCTCTGCTTTCTTGCATTATTAAACTATAAATTACTTCACAGAGCACTGCTGAAACAACTCAATTTCCAGTTGTTCCTGTTTACAGTTGCAGTAAAACATCATTCTCTAGAAGGTCCCAGAATCAACAGCAGTTCATCAACATTGCTATAAAACATGTACACAAAGACAGTGTGAATAAATTACTATTAAATGCATAACCAAACTATGGCAAATTTGCTTTTGGCCAATTTTTTGAACATGAATATATTCTGATTAAAATGTGTTTGCACTGCAGGCTATCCTCGTTACGCAGTGATTGGCGATCACAGTTCAGGAGAGCATCATCTGAGAATCCAGCGTGTCGAGCTGATGGATGATGCAGTGTTTGAGTGCCAGGCTGTCCAGGCTGCCATGCGGTCCCGTCCTGCCCGTCTAACTGTGCTGGGTGAGTCTGCAGTAAACACACAGCCTCCAAACAACATCACAAGAGCCAACCACATTTAGTCATCGAGGTGCAAAGCAATTCACGGAAAGGGTTTCACTTGTGTCGCTGGCTTCTCACTCTGTCATTACGTCAAGTCTGTTTCAACACCAAAGTTTTCTGAAGGAAGACACAGTTTAGTTTCATCTGAATCACCATAAATACTCGACACAAATCTGCACTCTTGAACCAAAACACTGGACAGAAGGATCACCAGGAGACCCTAGTAAAAGTATACAGCGTGTCTCCTCGTTCACCTTTCACTTGCACCAAATATCAGGGTAAACTCAAGTGAACTTTAAGGGTATACTCAGGTGAACTCTAATTCATAAGTAAATTATATTTTATATTAAAATTATTAGGAAGGAATTAACTTATATTTTCCATTTAGCAGACAGAGTCAATATGACTAAACTTTTACAGACTTACATTTCCACTTTAATTTCCTCCCCTGCATGCAGTCTCCGTTTTCATTAGTAGTGTAAGCTTGAGAGGTTACTGGTTCTTAATTAAACTTTATTGGGTTATCATTCAGTGTTGCCATCCCTGCCTTATTAGGTAGCACCAGTGCAATCTCTGACCTGCATCTCTTTCTTGGACCCTCCAAGCTTCCAGTTTCTCACTGTCTCTTACAAACGCCGTCGCTGGAGGATTGCTGGAAGGATAGCTAGTCAATGACAGAGCAAAAGAGAACAATGGAGAAGAAAAAAAAGTGTTGAGAGTGCAAGAGAGGGGTGTCTGCCACGCAGTATCCTCGCCACGAGCGACTGATCTGCCTTATTGATCCAGCCTAATGAAAAGTGAAACTAACGATTTGTAGGGGAGAAGGCAGCAGAAGAAAGAGAAAAAGGGAATGACAAATTGCGGCATAACATTTCTCTGGCTGCCAACCTCCCCTGCAAATGAATATGAGTGAATAATTACAGATACTTCTAAAGAGAGCTAAAAATCTCTAGAGCTAAAATTCTGTGTAAAATATAACTGTAACATCTATAATATTTCAAGGTTTAGCTGCTCTGACATAGAGCTTGTCATAGAAACACTGCCATGAATATGCCAAGTGTCAAGGGCAGAAACGAGTTCCCAACAATTCAAAATGCGTAACACATTAATTAAGTCATTCTCGATGGATTTAATTAATCATATTTAATAACCATTTCCTTAGCCTTAGTAGTATCCTTGGCAGTTTTCATACTGCCTTTTTATGTGAAAACATTCCGATAGGAGGGAACAGCTGCTATACAGCAGATGCAAATAAATCTTGTTTTTTGGCACTGTGTTTTCTGGGTTTGGCAAAAGCAACACTGTTTGAATTACTTGAGTAATTTGCAAAAACAAACAACAACAACAACAAAGCACTTGACTCTGCATTGCAAGCAATGTACAGAAGCAGAAAGTGCACTAGTTTTTTTCTACTGTGTGTAAATAACTTTTCTGCAATGAACAAGAGGAAACCTTTATTGCCTATTTGGCTGATTGAGGGTGAGAAGGTTCACCATTCTTCTCCACAAGCCCAAATATAAGGTGTTTGTTTAATCCTCTAGCGAGCTAGCTGGCTCCTGAATGCATCTTCAGGGAGGACTCTAGGCTGACATAATGGAGGAAATATATGCAAGGCCTGTGTCACTGCAAACTCCAAGCTGTCAATTACTTGCCAGTGGTGACAGAGTGTGTCTGTTGACGACAGCTATGGCCCCGCACACCTATGCATGCTTGTATACACACACACACACACACACACACACCCCAGTGTACACACACAGCCTCCCTTCTCCAAGCTGACAGCAGAATAAATCTAAAAATCCCTTCTATCTTTATAATTCACTATCAGTCCAAACACCACCATGTGCTATTTCTCTCTTCTTAACTTTGGAAATATAAAAACACAAAGATTTTCAAAAACATACAGGAATGCCTTTATCACTGCCAAAAATGTAAACTGCATCTGTTCCATTTTCTTGCATTTCTTCTTAATTATTTGCTGAGTGCGCCCTTCATTTCACTTGAGCCAAAGATGCAGCAGCGGTGCCCTTAAGTGAACTCCCCGTTTACGGGAAAATGTTTAATAAACCCTTTGTTTTACTGCTATTCATTTGAGCCAATATTATAAATGCAAGAATGATGAAATTAAACATGAAAACAATCATCACATCAGCTTTGATAAACCAGGATGAAGTTCCTCAATCAGACAGCCCAGCGAACAAAACTGTCAGTGAACTTAACCTGTTCAAGCGTTTGCATGGTTTGCAGGCTTACCCTTGGATGTCAAAGGAGAATCAAGGTCTTGTGAATTAGTCATGAAGGGAGAGAATAGAAGGTTTCAAGTCCAGAAAAGACCCCTGAGGCTAATTATATTCCTTGCAGCAAGTTGGCACTGCTCCAGACCTTTGCTCTAATCTTTCTACCTTAGGTTGGGGACCACTGAAACAAAGGCAAGGGGATATTGCTGTGGTTCAATTAGGTTCTTTGGCTCAAAATCTTGTCTAAGGTGTTTTTTTTTTTGTTTGTTTTTTGTATATTAGTAATGTTTTAGCTTCTGTGCAAAGGAATAGTTGTCATAATACTATAATGGAATGTGGTGGTCTTCATGTTTGTTAGATTTTTTACATAGTATTTTTTTCTGTCTACAAATTATTTCTAGTAAAGAGCCATGGACCTGTATTGCAAGGGTATATAATTAATTCCCAAAGTAATGCAGATAAGCTTTGTACGTTGTGATCTCTTAATTGAATTTTACAAATGAAACTGCAGGTATATTTAGCAAAGACAAAGACAAACTTCAAACATAAGAAAAAGGATATAAAACGTAAGATGTTCCATTGTTCCACTGATTCTCAACTTATTAAATGCTATCATTTTACTTAGTCACATCTTGGTTTTAGCAAACGCTGAGCTCACTTTTCAGGTATTGGGCACTAGTGGCATGAGTTCAAGAATAACAATAGTGTGTCTTCCCCGGATTATATTTTGTTAACTTTATGGCTTCAATTATAAAGTTTAAACCCATAAAGTGATTATACATGATATACAGTATGGTTCATTCCATTATTAAAATGAGACGCACTCAACGTGAAACTTCAAAGACCTTCCAAAAGATCTTTCAGAAGGACACGCATTCATGAACACAGTAAGATGTTGATCCTCTGCCAAACATAACTGATGCCATTTGAATGAGCCATTGTGTCTCAAGTTATTTTTCTTTGTTGCATTGACAATGTTTTGCACTGATGCTTCAGCAACAATATTCATGTGCACAAAAGCACAAGGTTATCTTTTGTCATTGTTGTTTCCAGTTGCTAAAGCTGAATCAGCCATTTCTGTGGATAAGTCTGAATTCATTATTGCTCAAGGATCGCACTGGAAACCTTTAGTAATATAGGTGAACTCTAAGGGTAGGAAAAGAATTTGTGAAAAAAAACTACTAAAAAATGAAAAGTTTTCATGTTGAAAACAAGACAGAGAAATTCTTTCTATTCTTCATCAAGACAACAACGCTCTGTGGTCTGAGAATGTGTAAGCTGTTTCACTGCTAATTCACCTGGTGACACTGTTCTTAGTGGGTGTAAACCACTGACCAGTGATGGCTCTGCATTAGGAGATATTGTTTGCAACTGTTGGGCTGACCATATAACACTGAGTGCTAATGTTTCTCTATTCATTTATTATCATTCTTAAGGCATGCAGTAATTTGTTAATTGGGTCTCAGAGTAATTTCTTTAGAGTGGTGTGACAGTTCAGTGGAGCTAGATGTAAAATCACCTTGACTTATTGTACAGTAACTGGAAATAAAATATTGCTATTGGCAGTATACGTTTAAATGCACACAGTCACATCCATATCCCTCTCACTTGGTGGTGAACGAGCTAAAAAAACTCATTTGTTTCCTACAAAGGTTAATTTCAAGTATGTCAAGCATCTCAGCTGAAGAGCAGAGACAGATATTGCATCCTAAATGTTAATGTCCCAAATGTTTCATACTGAAAGAAAATATGACTATAACATTTATATTTCACTGCCTTTTTTGCCATTTTGTCTGAAACATGTGACGGAAAGATAACTACATAGTATACTATCAGAGAGGCTATGAACAGGTGTGTGATTATTGTAGACAGACTGTATGTAGGATTTTTTTTCCCCAAGCATTTCAACAGAAGGAGGAGGAATGACACAAATACATCTGTACTCTGCAAAACAACAGTACCAACTGTGTGCAGGTGATGAGCTGATTTGAATTCACGTTGCAATTAACTGTGCTTTCCACTAACTGTAATTGTTGTTAACAAACTAATGATTGACATAGAGAAAATTCTAAAACCACATTGACTAATAATTGGCAGGTTCTTACAATAAGAATTTTTTTATTAATAACTAATACATTTTCTGCCTCTCAAATATACAGACATGAGGTACATAGTACAACCAAGCCTGGTGATGAGTAGCAATGTTAGCAACCTCCCAGTCTGTGGAGAGCAGATTCTGGAGCTGCACATGGCTGTGCTGTGATGGAGCAGGCTGTGCATGTCTCTGACAGCTCTGGCATCTCCCCACTTCTCATTTCATCTTCATTCTTCGTTTTCTCCAGTTTACTTGGCACTATGCATTTGGTAGATCATGATGTGTGTGCTCAAGTGTGCATGCGCGCACGCACACACACACACACACACACATACACAAAACTTGCAAACAGATGTACAGCGACAGCACTTGAAGAGGGCCGGTGATTTGGGCCAGTGAGCCACGTATGTCTCTTGGATCCACCTGCGCTGGGTATTCCACTCCTCTCCTTTTTGTTTTCCTTTTTTCAGATCTATCTATCACTAACTCTGCAAGCTGTCGCAACAGGGTGACAGGCGGTTCGTGCAAACATTCTTATGAAACAGACAGGCAAGTCAGGAAGCTCATTGTTCTTTAGGACACGTCTACAGGAGCACATCACTACAGCAGATACATCACCAGCATTCCCCCTCCTCTATATCAATCCAGCCTCCTTATGAGGAATCTTTTCTCAATCTTTCACCTCCAAATTGCTTTTCCTGTCCTCCTCATGCTCCTGGAAAGCCAAGGTGCTTTCAAGAAGTTCGCTCAATATTGGTTCACCCTGGAAAACCCAGCAGGTTCACCATCAGCAACACCAGCTGTTACCAGACTGCAGAGCACTTCTCAAGCAACTCCGGCATGTGTTATGAGCTTCCCTACACATAAATTACAGTTATATGTTTAGTACATTTTATAGGGCTGCACAATTTGGTAAGAAAGTCACAATATTGGACAATATTTCCATTTGCATACCAGACATGATGTAACCTCTGTTACCATATAGGTTACAGCTACATACTGTAACAGAGACAGCATTTCTTGCTTTGGGCACAGCATTGGCCTTCTCTTTGGCATCCATCTCAAAATTTTCACACAGGAAAGTCATGTGACCATACATGACACTTCTTTACTTATTTTGAGTTTAGATAATGAGCAAACTGAACTCAAACTCAAAAGTTTGCTATGTTTTATTTATGTTTACATTAATCACATTAAATCATAGCCTTATATATATTTTCATTGGTTGATGTCACGATTGCAATTAGATAAATCATGAGGTACTAAAACTTTATGTGTGGTTTCCTTGGAGAATTTATGTGTATCATCGACCAAAAGAAAGCTCTATGACCCTAAGGGTTTACACATCAATATACCCTGGTCACATTGATAGCTATGTTTCATTATGCAGCAAAGGTAAATGATCCCACTGAAATCTATGCATTTTGACATTTTGATCACTTTTTTTTTTTGTTTGTTTGTTTGTGTTTTTTTTTTTTGATTGAGGCGTGCAGTGTGGGGATTAGAGTCATATGTCTAGCAATTGGTAGATTTCAAGAAATACATATAAATAACTCCCAGTTGTTATCTCAGACTGAGAGACATGATGGACCTTTTAGCAGCCCAAAAGCAAAATAATGAAATTCTTCTTTCTCAGGGACTGGGATAGGCTAATGTAAGTTCTGACAGACCAAATGGATTTCTCCTTCAAACAAAAGAAATCTCTGGGTTTATAATTCCCCATATTATCAGCTTGTGTGTCTGTTTGTGCAGATAGCAAACGATTAACGTAATGAACTGTCTTTATCATACAGCTGTTGTAGAAACCAAACACATCACATCTTTGATTAACACAAACAAGCAAAACAAATAACAAGCTCAATTGTGACTGATCTGCTATCATTTATATTTTATTTGTATAAATATGTAATAAATGGGTTGTGCAAGCAACAATGTCTAGTACACATGCCCATGTTTATGTATCCAAAGAAGAACATAATTTGTTGTTGGAAAGTTGCATTATTATCATTATTATCCCCAAGAAAAAAGAAACTAACTGGTGAGGGGAAAAGAGTTTGCAGTGACTCAACCCTGTAATTAAAGAGAAGTGATCAATCTGTACAACTGACCACACTACTTATGCCAAGTCCATTGAATGGCCACAGTAAAGAGCTAATTTAGAACCATTAGGGACTGCCGAGTTTGCAAACAGCCCAGTAATGATGATGGCTGATTCAGTTCAGTTCAAAGCTTGGCCCCTGTATAACTGTCAGACCTGGCATTCATACGGCAGGATCCGTGGAAAATTTCAGATGAGGAGAAAGAACTAAATTTTTTATTAAAATGTATTTTTCTTTGTCACTCGATTGCATTCAATAAATAGCAGATTGCATACTTGTGTGCAATTGTCTGTAATTTATCTTTTTTTTTCTTCTTTTCTTTCTCCATGTGAGAGGCTTTTTTCGTTCTCTTTTAGTGGTGGTGATCTCAAACAGATGCCAGGAGAGCACAATCTGAGTGCCTTTACACAAAGATACACAGAAGACATTTTCAGTCCAGGCTGTCACAAACTGCCTCCACATTTTCACCCTGCAGATAAAATAATGCCTCAAACACAATGAAGGACAGAAAGATACTAAGGTAGAGATACAGTATGGAGGCAGCCAGGCATGTCTTTCTTCGCCTTGTCTGTTCACCGTTCACCCTCAGTGTATTGCTGGCATGCAGTCCTCCAGAGGAACATGACCTAAAAGTGTAGATGTGCACTGTTTGGTCTCCCTGTGACCTCCTCTCTCCCATGTAGCCCGATATGCACAAAATCAGAATCTCCTTTTGCACTGCATGCTCTGACACTCCTCAATAGAAAACACAAGTCGGAATAATACTAGACAACTGAGACTATTAAAGGTCAAAGACAGGCACATAGTGACTTATTGAAACAGTCTGTGCAGGTATAACAACACTCAATAGCTGTGTCACCTTCTGACCCTCTGGCATGTATTTATAGACACTGATATGTCTTACTCTACTATGTATAAAGAAGGGATAGTTCCTCTGAGAGAAATAAAAGCCTGTGATCTCTGTTTCTCTAAGAGTTTTTGAGCACTTGTAAGCAATAACATATCAGCTCACTTGGATGTGTCGTGAGTGAGTCTTATCAGTCACAAATTATCAGACTTTCCAATAAGAAACTCTTATGGCTGCATTTATGCTTCACATTTAATTAATGTTTCAGTCATGCGTGTAGGAGAGCAATGACAGCAAGCCAATAACACTGGATTTTTGCAATACGCTGTCACAGTGCTATCACTGAGCATCACCTTTTGTTCATTTTCTTTAATGACAAATGGGAGAGCTGTCTCAAGAGTCCCAGCTCATAATGATTTTCACATGCTTCCTGTCTCATTTGCATATAATGCTGTGGTGCTATTCTTAGAATAGGAATAAGCTTGAAATCTTCTTGACCTTGTTTCCAGTTAGCTGATAGAGGACCAGAAGGTGCCCACATTCTCACAAAGAATATTCCTTACTTGCCTAGATCAGCACACTGTGTTGTCTGATCTAATCGTGCTGACCTGAGATTCCACTACCTCTCTCAACACTCTGCATATTAATGAAGACCAGATGAAAGGAAGCCAGTCAGAATTAACACTGCTTTTCAAACTCAAACAGACAATAGGAGCCAGTGGGTGTGTGAATTCTTTGAAACTGCAGATTTGTTGGTCCAGTTGGTCAGAGTGATCAGTTTGGTCTAGTCAGAGTCCACTGTTCTCACACTCCTCTGAGTCAGTCGTTACTCATTTTAAACGTGCGATAATGAGTATGTTGTCTGATAATTTTGACAAACAAACACTTTCAGTGTTTTTTAGTCAATCATTTTATTTTTTGCAAAGACATTAGTCATACAAGCAAAAGACCAGTATGCAGTATGATGTTAGTGGATGACGAGGCTGTGCTGATTCACTTCCTCTGTGCCACGCTATAAATCATATGTGAACATTTGTTCAGCAGACTAACTTTACGTCTTGAAATCAGTCCTGGTTGATTTGGCAACATGAATGGTTAAGGTGGTAACAAAAAGTGCGTTACACAAAGTACACCAAACACTATTTGAGCAGTTAAAGTGTACTTCATTAAAACTGCTGGACTAGTTTACAGTAATAGGTACTTATATAATGGACATAAAATAATTACTGTAGCTGATTCAATTTAAACACAACCAGCAGCAGTTACCTAGATCTGCTTTTATGTGATAAAAATAGATTTAAAGCAAGGTAAAATGAAAACAAAGTTAAGTAAAGAGATAACATCAGTAATTTCACTGAAGAGTGAGCTACACAGAATACTGTAAGCAGAATTGTGTGGATACACACTCTTGTTTATGTCTGTCATAAATGTGCCCTTTTATACTTATTGCCATTAAATGTGCAAAACAGTATCTTAAATTACATTTTCCTTATTTTCATTCATCTCATTGCTGTTTGACAGCATAAATCTAACCAGTAACAACCTTCTTTCCAATCACGATGCTTTTGCAGGGGAATGTGGCAGCTGCCTGCAGTCTTTGATTTCATCTTGCCCCAGATCTGCATTGTAATGAGCTCTTGGGTCAATCAATAATTCACTGCAGTTTCAGTTATAAAAAAATAAAGAAAAAACAGATCAGCTCATGGGTAAAACAAGAATATGACTTTGATCAATGTCATTAAAAGCACATATAGCAATGCTGTGTTGCTTTCTTCTCTGTTGTATTTGACAAAGCCTATGGGGAGAAGCAGGAAACAAATGTACATGTGGATCAGAGGAGGGTTATGCATACAGTATACTAAATTACATTTATGAGCTGTATGTATAGTGGGGAAATCATAACTGTTTTAACTGATGGCAGAGTTGATTACTGCTGAGATGCTCCTGCTGACTTGTGCAAAGCACTTGTCTCAAACTGTGTCTCAAACTGCACTCTCTACTGCTCATTTTTCAATAAGTACCGGATAAATAGGTTTCTCAATGAGAAGTCATGGCCTTCCCTGAATGAGTAACCCTAGATGCAATTTTATTTTCTAAAAAATATAATTTATATACACTTAACAACTATTTATTTGATGTCTTGTTAGCATAACTGCACTCTCAATACATATGTAATGAAGTTAGGTGCCATGCAGTGAATTCCTTGCAAGTACCATTAATAGTTAGATTTAACTTCAACACACAATAGATTTTCAGTATAAATGTTGTGGAAATGCAAAATCATATGCAAGAAAAACATGATTACATTTAAATATGCCCTTATGCTGCATTCACAGAAAATAATATGTTCCACAATGATGGCTCAGGAGGTATAGCGTTTGTCTACCAATTGTGGGATTGGTGGTTTGATTCATGGCTTCACTCTGTCAACATGTTCTTGGGCAACCTCAAGTTGCCCCCAGTGCATCAGCCCATGCAACTGTGTGGCAGCTCCGCCACTGTGGAACTAAATGGCTGAAGGAGAAGCAGTGTAAAGGGCAGTGTAAAAATGTCAATAAAAGTACCAATAGGGTAGGAAAACTCAATGTAAGTGGCGGCGATTACTACTATTAATAACTCAATCAACCCCTGATCTCCTTCTTTGTCTGTATCAATAGTTCCTCCAGAGGACCCAGTCATCAGTGGAGGGCCGGTGGTGAGCCTAAGGGCTGGTGACCCACTCAATCTGACTTGTCATGCTGACAACGCCAAGCCTGCAGCTTCAATCATTTGGTTTCGCAACGGAGAGGTCCTTAATGGGGCCATGTACTCCAAGGTAAGCACAGAGGTGCGTGTCATGCCAGGTTTGTACACCAGGTGGGGACAGGGGTGGGGTGCTTGTGTGTATGTGCGAAAGAGAGATGTAATGAATTAAAACACCAGTTACTTTACATGACATGCTTTGCTGTAAATCACTACTGCAAAAGGCACAGACATCCAACACATCTTTCAGAGTCATTGCTTGTGTCATTGGTGGGCATGTACCCCAGCATCCAGACTGCTTTAAGAAATGAAATCCCTTAAAGTCCAGGTTGTGTTTTGATTACAGATGGCTGGCCTTCTTTTCCCATTATACAAATCAGCCTAGACAAACAGATGGGGAGATAATGGAACTATCAAGGACTTTGCATTTCTCATTGTTTTTTTATATTTTCCTAGAGTGGCATTTGTTTCTCTTCATCATCCCAACCTGTATGCTTTTCTGTTGGAATCCACATAAACTAAAGATGCAATGTGTCAGCACTTAATGTCGTAGTACACATTACTATGCACACCAGTCTGGTATTGTGATCACCTGACCCCATACACACTTGATTGACATTAGCCCTTAAGGCTAATCATGCAATCAACACTGTCATGTTCTATTTCCATTTAGACAAAGGACATAAAGACCAAGTACTTTAGAGCACTAACAGCGTCCCACCTCCCCTCACTCCCTGCGCTGCCTCATCCCATTATCGGCTTTTTTCAGAGAGCAGATAAATGCCATTGATTAGACTGGGGTATGGCACCAGGCTGATTTAAATAACATGATTGCTGGAGGTGCCGCTTACTAATGGTGGGTGGAGAGTGAGCTTCCTGCATTCACTTCCTGTAAGAACAAAGGCAGATATGTGAACATATTTTGCTGGCAGCTGATGGATGTTGAGATGCCTTCACTGAGTCTGAGCATGTTTCTTTTCACTCTTACCTCTATGGTAAAAAAATGGGTGGGAAAAAAGGATAACTCCTTTGGGGTTCTGGAGATCAGTAGGATGAGTAGAACAATGGACAAAGTGTTCTAATGGTCTTCTCATATCCCATGAATGAAGGACAATGTGAACAGATGTGGCGGAGGATTCACCTTCCTGATCGTTTTCCTGAACATTTCTGACCGAAAAAAAATTTTCCACATAGGCCTCCAAATTTTTTTCTCTATCACCTACAAGAACACTATTTATTGAATGAAAAATTACAGAGAAAGTCTATGATTAAGGCAATCACTATCAAAAATATGTGCTGGTGCTTGATGCATTGCTAATCATTACTGAGGCCAGGGCTTTTCAAACCTTAACTGTAGCACATGTAGTATGGAGGGGACATCCCAACTAATTAAGATGCAAAAGCTTTTCACAGCAAGGTGAATGGTTCAAAAATCAAGACTAACTGTGAAAATGTGGGCAGAGGAAATTCATGCATAATGTTCTCTCTTCCCTCAAACACTCATCTCCCATCTGCTCCAGTGTAGCTACTCAGTGGTAAACAGCGAGGACTGTTTGTAATATACAACCTCTACAGTAGGTCTGGGCTATCGTTTGAAGGGTTACACACTTGCTCTATGACATTTTGGTACTGAATACTCAAAATCAAATGCTCGTCAACGTCCATGCATATATATATGTATATTTTTTATTGTATAATCTTTCAGGTTTACAGTAAGGGCTCAATTTAGATGCAGACGGAATGCCAGCGTAATTTTTCTTATCGTTAGTCTGTGTTTTTTTAGGTTGTACTGACTGTACTGAATTTTCCTTGTTTCGACTTAATTGGGCCCGTGAGGGAGAAGCAGTGAGGTTTGGACTGTGTTTATGCAGATTATGCGGTGTAAAATGTGCAATTTTGGTGCACATTTTGGACCAAAATAGCATTTGCAATAGAACCTCCTCAGACCTTATCTTTTTGCAGATAATTTTTGCGTTGTTACTGGCACTGGCAAGCACACAAAGAACTTTTCAAAATTAATCAACACCTTTCACTTATCAAGGTGGGTTTGTTCCATTTGCTGCACTCTCGGGGACTTGACTAGTTAAAAAAAAAAGTTTGTTTTTTTTAAACCACACAGAAACAGAAATTACATACTGAAGATATATCAGAGGGGCCATGCATAATTTTGGCACAGCAGCTGACTTCATCAATAATTTATGCACCCTGTTACGCCAATGCTGGTGTTCAAGAAAAGTCTAAAAAGATCCTTGGACATACCCACAACGCCTTTGACCTGAGATATTACGTTTACTTACTGGTTTCAGGAAAATATGACCCCCTTCATTATACTGTACCATCTTTCATGATGTGTTTTGTGTAATATGAATTAAACTGAACAGCTGTAGTGTTATCCAGCAGTGGAGGAGATTACCATTGTAAATATGTTCTTAAAGTGTTCTCGAAACACCATGTAATCCTACAAAATACTATTATTATAATACTAATATTTCAAAATATATTGTCTATATAATTAACCAAATTTACTCTGCGTTAAAAGTGTTGTCTGAGGAATAGATCACTTCAATTAATTGCTTTTAAAAACTTGTGAATCTAATTAGTTTGAGGTGACAAAAGTTGAAAAAAAGTTATTTCACCAGTGACTATTTAACTTTTTTATAAATGTATATTATATTGATAAAGAATTGCCATTGTTAATTCGTTTAATAAAAGAATGTGGTTCCAAATTGAAAGTGACTCCCTGTAACAACAGGGATAAATGGCCTTCGGCTCATTCATGCTTCATTCAAGCTGCTGCTCTCCTACACACACTTAAAAGAGACAGTGGAGGAGTCACAGTCACAGCAGAGAGACATCCAATGACGAATTTTAGTGACTCACCTTAACTAAAGTAGTGAATGCCCAGGCAAGACCAGGTAATTTGGCTAGTAGCATATATTTAGATATGTTAATAGTGCAATTATTAAGTACACTTATATTCTAAGTATTTGTAGACGAAAATTATTTACAATTTGCCTTATTGACATCCAACTTTAAAAAAATAACCAAAGAGACAAACATCTAGATAGTCCAATATACAGGTCCAGCCTTATAACCAGCACCACTAACATTATAATAAATACTATTAGACAACAGTAGAGGTTAATAGTGAACAAAATGTTGTGTAAAGGATAAGACTTACCTGACTTACCATGAATTACCATGACTGGAAGCACAGGAAGTTTTATTTAGAAGATAAAACCATCTGGTTTCACAGATTTTTAATTTACGAACCTAAGGTAGTTGGATGAGCTTCTTTGAGCCGCTGATTTTCTAAATACAGGTCACCTTCTCATTAAGTTAAAGCTTTATTTGGCTATTTCAATTTTAAGTCAATTTATCAATTTATTGTTGTATTAGTTGGCTAAAGGTACTGCTTGTGCAGCTACTGTGGTATGTTTGTAAAGGATTAGGACCACACTGACCCATGGAAAAAAGCTAACTAGCCCAGACTAAAATTTCAGTAAATTGTTAATTTGATTTTAACATGTGGCTATAACAGTCTCCCCAGTTTCTCCCCTCTCCTTTTAGACATCAGAAATCTCATACTACTGCTTTAAATATAACTGGGAAAAGGTTCTAGTTTTGTTTTACGTTGGTCATTCCTCTCTGAACATAGCTTTAAGTATTTCTCACATAGACTCCAGTCCGTGATATAAAAATTTATCAATTTGTAATGTAGCATGGTGTTGAATTTAATGCAGCAGCCAGCTAACCCCTTTTCTAAGATTAATGACTTCAGACAAGTCCAGAGCGACAGGGGAAACAATCCTGATTGTGTCAGAAAGGATATTACATTGACATATCCAGCGCCTGACAGCTAATGCGTTCAACTTGAGAAGTGACTCACACACTATGAATATAATCACATGGTTCTGCACATACAAATGAACTTCACAGAAACATGGATGGCATCCACAATATCCTTATAGTAAAAAATGCTCATCAATATAAAGAAAGAAAATGATTCTATATTGCAGATGTTCTAACACAATATACCACTTAAAAGGCACCCTGAGGTACTTGAACTATGAAGGGGTAAGATAAAAAGATTTCTTTGAAAATAATTAACTGTTTGATTTTACAAGGTCAATGACATTTAAATGACATTATTGAGACTATGGTGTTCTTAAGTGAGAAGGAGGGCACATACTTAAATTACAGATTGATTACATAGAGCCCTCTTGCATTAAAGTATATAAATGAGGAGATAAAAACTGCTGGTTAGTACACTGACACAAGCCACACTTTGAGTCAGCCAATGATTCACGGGTAGTGTTTATTGTGAGCGAAACATGTATATACTGCTTGGTTTTCTTGAACATTCTAATATATTCAACTTGGCAAAGTTTCAGTCATGACATTTCAAGTTAAATTTTGTGCAACTTGTACATTTAAATGTACTGTACTCTACACAAGAGCATAACAATATCAATTAGCCTTTGTTTGCAAACTAAAATGTGCTGTAGACACTAGTTTTTAATAATCCAACCACAGGAAATACCAATGACGCTATCCATACATATGTAAGGTTTATCCAAAGGTAGCAGTGCACTAAGGCAAGTACTTTTGTTTTTACGTTTGATGTGCTTCACTATAGCAGGGGTCTTCTTCAAAGATACAGAGCAACTGTGAGCCTCCTTTAAAAAGATGGCTGGGAAATGCATCTTGACTTTGCGGTTGACCACACTGTGCCCTGTTGCCCACGCAATTTGTTCTAGTCAGTGACTTTGTTCTGTCCTGCTTTGGTTAACATAGACTCCCAGAGCCCTCCCCTGAGCGTTTGAGGGAGAGCGAAAGCTACTGAGCGCTACCAACCGATTCCAGATGGTTTCCACAACGTAGGGCTCAGAGGATGAGCGCTGAAAAGAAGATTGATTTCCTTTGTGGAGTATGACAAGCCATGCACTAGAGCACAGCTCTCCAGACACACAAAGAGGCTCAAAAAACAAATTTAAACTTTTTTATTTTTTATACTAGGCAGCTTGGCAGTAAAACTACTGGCCAGAGTGTTCTAAGATTTTGCCTCAGGTTCCCCAAGGGATAAAAAATGCGTATTCATGAATTTGCTGCTTTTTTCCCCCCCAATTTTACACCTTCTCCATGATTTCTTTTGTCCTGGTGAACTGTTTGTATATCATTTAAACTGTTTGGAATCCCACCTTGAGTTATTGAAGATACAACCCAATATATATTTCACTCTAAGTTTTCATTTGATCAATTATGAAAATGAATAGTCAAGGTTACAGCATGGTAATCCATTATATCAAACAACCATACTTCGTGTAGACTTGGAGCCTTAAAACATTTTATCCACTCAACTGCCTGCACTGTTACTTTCAACTTTACTTAGTCTCTTTTTATTCTTTGCAGACTTTGCACCGGGATGGCAGGAGAGAAAGTACTGTGAGCATGCTCTACCTATCACCTTCCATCATTGAAACAGGTCAGCAGATCATCTGCAGGGCCTCCAACAAAGCAGTTCCCAACGGCAAGGAGACCAGTGTCACAATTGACATCCAGCGTAAGCAAAACACTTCCTTTCTCTTTCTCGCCTCCAGCATCTCTCCCTTCTTTCTTACTACAGTTCCTTAGTGCACAGTACAGATGGGGAAAAAAGTCTCTGTATGACATGTAATACTCAAAATATGAAGTATTTTTCACATGTACATCCATGAAACTGTCAGACAGGCATACGTGTTTAACACTCTGTAAACATCTAGGATACATTTTAGGCTCTGATGGGTATTTATAATTGGTTTCCATTTTGCTTTCATATCATGTAGGTGGGTGGATGGATTGGTGATGCATCACTTTTTTTGTTCGCCATGAGGAAATATCAAAAGAACTGCCCATCTAAAATGAATGAGATGGCCCAACTACCTGCGTTTTGGGGCACTATGTACACTGTCTCCACTTCTTTTATTTCCAGGCTCATGGCATCAATCTTTTTGATGAGAGCATGAACAATTCCCCTCTAAAATAGGCAAAGTAAGCCCAGCGTGTAAAACACATTCAGCCTCAATTGTCAGGGAATCTTTTTTCGATCAAGAAGCATTCACAGTAAGAGAAGGGCTTTAAACAAAGGGATTTTGCATCACTCACAGCCCCTTCAACACCATTAAGTATGACTAATAAAGCAGAAAATGCTATTTAGAGAGCCATTATGACTGACGGCTCCATTCTTTTCATTATGTACACCACAAGAGGCAAGCATGGCAAGAGCGGGCACGCCACGATCAGGCCAACTCAGATGCGGGAGTAAAAATGATTAACAGTTGCTAGTGTTTGCAACCTTTGCAGTGTGTCCTCGCCATTTTTTGTCATGCAGTCAGAGAGGAAAGTCTGCCCACATGTAAAGTGATTTGTCACCACACATAATGATGTGTGATAAATGCTTGCCATCATAGCATCCTCCTCGCTTCTATATGGTTTAACCCTGAAAAATGAGTGCAGTAGACTTGTAATTAGCATTCTAAAATGTGCTCTTTACACAATTAAAGCTCCTGAAAACATTTTTCACAGCGTGAGACCAAACTGAGCGACAGCAGAGACTGATTGTCGAGATCCAAATTGTCTCCCAGAAGAGTTAGCCTCTTGTTTCTCTCCTTCCATTCTCACTCCCCCACCAGCTCCCCAGACTTGACAGGTAAAGTGCTCAGCACAGTTCAGCAGAGCCTTAAGAGTTTGTGCTAAGATTCACTTCTAAATTAGGCTGCTCCTAAAATGAAACATGCTGTAATTAAACTTTGATTCATTTCTGTTGGGTATCAATTTTTGTAATTTTAATACTAAATAATTTGATTGTAAAGTTCTTGGCTGAACAAGAACATCTGGAAAACTAAACGATGACTGTTCTGTATACACATAAACACTGTGCAGGCTTATGTACAGTGTTTTGTTTTGTGGTGCATCTATTACGTCTTATGAACTGTATCTTGCAAACAAATGTGACTTTCCTTTGAGTATTCACATCGATGACCGTGTATGTAAAAATATTTTGCTGTGAGGATAGAAATCCGTAACGCACTTGAGAACTAGGCAACTAGTGAGTAGTCCCTCTTTCCATAACAATAAAAACAGATGCTGAATAAATAAGTAATGGACACACTGACAAGGGGAATAGCAACACATAAAACTTGACCTCCATCTCTTTAAGGACCTCCACCAATCACAGAGAACTATGTGTTTGGTCCTCTACAGACAGCAGTGTGGTAGAATAACTGAGTGGTAAATATTGATGGAAAGCAGCTGTTGTCATACAGAGTAGGTACACAAAAGATATATCCTAATTGTGCAGCCAGATCCTTAAAAGACACAAAAGCCATGCTGAACCAACTCAGACTGTCTAGTTTAGTTATTTCCAAATGAATCAACACGAAATTGTTCTCTAATGGCCAACAAAGCTTTAGCACCTGTGACTACTTTTGAAAAGAGCACATATGACAAAAATAGATGCTGAAGTTTGTCTTAGGTCTGTGTTGTACACCTCATTGTGGCATTTACATTTAAAGTTAAAGGGTTTACGATGTGATCATATGATATCAACTATGATATCAACACAAACAATTACAGTGAGAAAGGACTAATCCGGACACGTGACAACACAAAAGAATGAAAACCGACAAAAAAAAAAGGACACACAAACAATATTCTCAGAGCCAATATTTTCTATGTTGTTTAATCTACACTACCAGTCAAAAGTATGGTCACACCTTCTGCTTGAGTGTTTTTATTATTTTCAACCTTGTACATTCTTACTGAAGACATCCAAACTAAGACAGGACAAACATAGAATTAGGTAGAGAACAAAGTGCTAAACAACCCAGAATATGTTTTATGTTTTTGATACTAGAAGTAGCCACCTTTTGCTTTGATGACAGTTATGCACACTCTTGGCATTCTCTCAGCCAGCCTCATGAGGTTTTTATCTGGAATGACTTTAGAACAATCTTGAAGGAGCTTCTAGTGGTACTAAGTAGTTTTTGGCTACTTGTCCTAACTTTTTCACATTGAAGAACCTTTCATTCACCCTCTTTGCATCTAACAAAGAGACAGCGGTTAGAACCAAGAATCTCTGATACTGACTCATCAAACAAAAGAGCAGTTTTTGGTTGATTTACATGAAGGTCAATCAATCCAAAAACGGTTGTTTCCTGTAGTACTGATGGACTGTCTTTTCTCGTTAGTGTTTCTTGACATAATGTGGATTTGTACATTAGGCATAGTAGCACTAACAGGGCTATTGACTCCATAGCCACCCTTCCTCTGCACAAGACAACTGATGGCCTAAAGCACATTAAGAACGCAAGAAAGATCAAATTAACTCTTGACAAGGCAGTCTATGATTTGAAAACCATGCAGGTGACTATCTTGTGAATCTAATGAAAGAATGCCATGAGTGTGCCAAAGCTAAATGTATCTACTTTGGACAATCTAAACAATGATAAAATAATAAAATATAATACAGATAGAAATAGAAGCTGAAATTCTGACATAAATTTTAACATTAACCTTTTGATCTTAAACCTGAATGTCTTTAGTGTACAGCAAACACAAATGGATTGACCTTCACTGTAATGTATCTACACTATCAGCTAATAGAACAGGTAAAAAGAGAGACTGTAATACTTTATAAAAAGAGAAACTGACACACAACTTGAACCTGTCTTTCTTCTGCTACTCTTAGTGAATCATTCCAAAAGAACTGGTTCCTGCAGTCATTACCTGTCAGACTGTGAAATATATGTGCCATCTCTCCTTTACAATTGTGCTTTGGTGTTCTTCAAGTCTATGGCAAAAACTAGTCACATGACAGGATCTAAAAATACTGGTCATACTTTCTGACAGCGTTAAATGCTTTTAGAAAAATGACATTATGTAGCCAGGCCTTCACAGATAAACAATTTGCTCAGCATAAGTGAGTCCATGTTCAGTTTAATATCCACAAAAACTGTCAAATTTCCCTGTGGCTCCTGCAATTACAGTTACAGTACTGTGTGTCTTACCTGTTGTAATAAACTTGGATTTACTGTTATTCGTGTACACATACTAATTACTCAAAAACGGGCTACAGTTCAAGCTCTTAGCTGTGAATGATGCTATGTTGCACAGCAATGTTGTGCACATATGTTCTGTGATTATCCAAGGTACTGTACAACAAATTGCTGACATCTTCTGTGCATTTGCATGCCTGTCTTACAGGAAAACAGTGATAGTAACTGCAATAGCCCAACAACTGACATACACTAAGGGTATTACTGTATTAAGTGGACATTAAAGTATATGCATCATTATTCTCCCTAATTAAATCCAAATTAAGCTACAAAAAGCTAATGATGTAAGAAAACAATAAGTAAAAATATAATTACTTGTATATCTGTTGTACTGACAGTAGCAGGTATTACAAACTAACCTGTTTATAAAAAAGCATTAGCATGTTAAAACATTTAAATCAAAATGCAAAACAAATATTAACACGAACAAGCACTAAAAGTTATGTTAATACCTTCACTAAGCCGCAGCAGCAGCAATTCTCTCTAAAGTCTGCAGGCTGAGACTAACAGGCTACCACACTAACAGGTTATCATTACTGAGTCGGCATTGTCCAGCGTAAAGGTGGTAGTTTACTACCTGTGGAAAGTCGATGGGGAGCATGATAGCTTAGCATTAAGGTAACAAGGGAGAGCGAGTTGGTAATCTGTGTGTCTAGGAGACTATTGTCAACTTTAATTGATGCTGGACTGTATTTTGTATTTTATTGATAATACTTAATTTTACAATGGTTTCACAGTGAAACTGGTAACTATTGCATTTGTAATATTGTCTATGGAGCATTTACACTTTCAGATTAAATGCTGGTATGGCCGACCGCAAGTCTTTTTGTTTCCCAATATTAAGAAGTAAATATCTCATTTATTTTCAGGCCGAGAGTTATCTAATTGGCAATATTAGTAAGATAATATTAATAGCACCAAAAGTAATTAAAATCTTCTCAGTCTGTCTGCCCTTCTCAACATTTTGTATTCACCTTTAGGCTTAGTCATCCTCTTTCTCTCAGCTCCATCCTTATACTGCAGTAATCCAAATGAGAGTAATCTAAACACAACCAAGCACATTGCTCTACAGCTTAAACCAGCCTAAAATGCAATGCATTTCACAACAGCATTTTCTTTTTGTCATCATTTTGACACTTATGATTTACATCCACCTCAGCAGTTTAATTCCTGCAGAAGTTCATACAGAGTTATCTGACCTAGGGTTAGACAAATTAGCATCTAAATACAGTATGTAGTGGTGATGTTGCCAAAGTGAGAGGGATTTAGAGCCAACAGAAGTGATTCAAAATCCTGGATAGACTGCTGACTTCAGTTGTTCAAACCAGTCCATTAGCAGACTGTAATTATTTGATAGCAAGGGGGTAGCTACCTCCTGATGCTGTTTTCTCCAGCAGCATGACTTGCATTACGCCCTTTGGACTTTAATCAGTGAACTCCTCTACAATGAAATATGAAATATGATTCTGATGCCACAGTTTTATGTACCACTGAATCCACTCTTCAAACAACTTAAAATATTTTCTAGTCCAGCTGTATATCTGCAGAGCATTGACCCAAATAGAAACACACTTCCAAACACGTTGTGGGAAATAAATACGCTAGGGATGAGCAAAGCCAAGGTTTTCCATGTGTTTGCATTACAAACAAGCTGAGCCATGTGGGGGGGGAAATGAATGCCATTTGTTGAGACTAATTAATAAAGAACATGCAGATGTGCAATTGGGGAGGATTTGTTTTTGGTAGCTCGCTCAGCTACATGCTCTCCGTGCTTAATCAAGCAGATAATGGCAAATTCATCTGAGACATAATTTCCAAGTGATAGTGCAAAGCATAAAGATAAGATGGCAATACACTGATCAGAGTTTTCTGTAGATTAAAGTTAATCTCTAACTAATCTCTAACTCATGAACAGATCTGGGTATTTCCAGATGTGCTACAAACACATACAGTGCCCCCAGTTTGAGACATTACATTAATTGTAGAATGTTTGTCCTAATTAAACAGGAAACTCTATGGTGTTCCTTCACTGAATATCTCACAATCAACATGCTTGAACTTAGGTTGTCAATCAGTCTGTTCTCTTCTAAAGTATTCCATGCAACCAACCATATGTGTGTGCCCATGTTGCTAAGGCTATAAGCCACAAGCGGATGGCCTACTAACAGATTCTCTCATCCTTCAGAGGAAGTAGACAATCCCGCAGTGTGAGGCTGGTCCGACTGGAGAACATCTGTCTACAGTGATCTGGAGAGATTGGAAATTGAGCTTTAAGAAAGGAAAAAAACAATTTATGTTGGCACTATCTCCGAGAAAAAGAGAAGTTGGAAGAATATTTCAAAAACACCATCTGGTCTCCACTTTGAACTAACCGATCAAAAGCTGTTGGCCAACTATAACACCCCCCTCCCCACATTCATCCTCTTGTATTCACAGCTCCGATCAGTGATATTACCCTCTTTCTTTCTATCCATCCATCCCTACGCCTCTGTCTCCCTCGCTAGTATGCTCTTGACGAATCTGAGGATTTAACACTCTTGCATATTGATGTGCTGTCACATGATGCCTCAAGAGCACTCACTAAGCAACTCATGCATTTATACATCAAAGTGGGAAAGGGACTTCTTTATTAAGTAGATGTCTGTCATATTTGAGTCAAAGGTTAGAGAAGTGACAGTCACTGATTCACGCCTAAGACCCTTATTGGCAGACCTTTCATAGGTGTTGCTCCAGTGGTTGTTTTTGCTTGTGATTCTTTGGGGAGACAGAACTATCTTTCTATAATTATAGAACTATAATTCCTTGGTTGTCTATGAAATAGAAAGCAGTCGTGACACCACCTATTTTTGAGATGAACTAAGGTCTACTAAGCGATGGTCAGTTTTATTTCTCAGTCATTTGAATATTTAATACTAATTAACTAATTAATAGCAGAATTCACGGTAATGAGAATTTGAGTCCTTAGACATCTTTTCGTTGCAAGACCACCAGAAACTGTTGGCATGAATGAAAAGTACAGTATAAGAATGGTTTAAGTGAAATAATACTTCT